>PVLC010050584.1:0-10063 GCA_004027655.1 Graphiurus murinus | reverse complement strand
TTATTATTCTTTTGTCTGAAGGTTCAGCCAGAGTAAAGGAATTTGAGTCTTGAGGTATCAGCAATACTTTCTTTAATGTCCATGTCCTCCAAATGACAGCTGTAGGGTGAATGTCAGCTCTCTGATGGCTTCTTTAACTTGAGTGTTTGATTTTCTAAGGATTGGCAATGCTCATGGCTCTCCTGCAAGATTTTCTGAGCGTCTTTTTACTTGCCATCTGGTGTTCCTTGAAATCATACTTGAAGGAAGGTAACAAGATTATATACCCTATATGAATGAGCAGAGAAGTTAGGGTAAAGTAGAAGAAGCAAGAAAACAATGGGCAGACTTTTTGTTTTCTTACACGCAAATATTACAACTTTATTATTTTGAAGAATGGCATTAATAGTTTATATTCAAAATACATTAAAATTCAGATCTTATATATGATTTTTATCTTTTTGACAAAATCATAAGAGCAAAATAAACCTTATAGTTCTGTACATGCAGGAAATGAAATATGAGTATGTAGCCAGCTAATACTGCTATGAGTCCACAAGTGAGAAGTGAAGTCCTTGTATACTGGTCTACTTAAGAACCTGGATCCAGTTCTCTGACTAACTTTTTAAGTCAAAAGGCAAGAGGACAAGTTAAATTTCTATTATGTGATACAAGATCCCATACAAAATTGATATATTTCTATATACCAGCAAAGAATAATATAAATGTGAAATTTAGGAAAAAACTCTCTATTTAAAATAGAATCAAAAACAATAAAATATTCAGGATTAATTTTACCAAGGAAATGTTTTCACTCAAATGTGGCAGCTAGAGAGAAACTGGGAAATAAAGAAAATCTCAGAAAAATGAGGGGGGACACTAATGGAATGTCGGAGGGGGAGCAGAGAAAGAGGGGAAGAGGAAGGAGAGAGGAGAGATGTGATTCAAATAACTCTTTGTTCATACATGAAGATACTTGCATTGAGGTAAAGACTATCTATGGGAAAGACTTGTACAATGAAAGTCACCCAAAATTATTAAGAAATCAAACCAAAAATAAATAAATGGAAAAAAATCTTGTGTTCATTGATTGAAAAACAATATTGTTTATATGGCAATACTCTGTAGTTATTTATTTTCTTGTTGCTGTTATAACAGATTATTATAATTTAAAATTTTTAAATTTTTATTTTTGTAATAGAATAGGATTTCAGAAATAAATCCACACATATATGATCAGTTGAAATTCAACCAGAGTACCAAGACTATTCAAAGGGTAAAGAAGAGCAAGCTAGGCATAGTGGCACACACCTGTAATCACAGTACCTGGGGAGCTAAAATTGAAGGATCACAGCTTTGAACCTCAGTACCATAGCAAGGCACTCAGCAATGAAGGCAGATTCAGTTTCAAAATAAATAGGACTGGGAGTGTAGCTCAGAGGTAGAATGCCTTTAGGATCAATCTCTAGTACCACAGAAAACAACAAAAAAAGGGGGAGGGCTAGAGGAATCTTTTTCAACAAATGGGTGGAGATAACTCTATATCCATGTATAACAGACTGAAATTAGACCTCTATTACTGTAATATAAACTCAAGAAAGACCAAAGATTTAAATGTCAGAATTAAATCTATAAAACCCTGAGAAGAAAACATAGGTATAAATCTTTGTGGCATTGATCTGGGCAATGGTTTCTTCCACATGATATCCAAAGCACAAGCAACCAAAGAAACTAAATAAACCTGACTTCATCATAATTATGAACTTTTGTGTTTCAAAGGACACCATGAGGAAAGTAAAAACAATTCATAGAATGAAAGAAAATATTTGAGAATCATACATCTATCAAAATTGTACTAACTGGATATGTACATTTTTTTTTTTTTTTTTTGCGGTACAGGGGATTGAACTCAGGGGCATTCTACCTCCGAGTTATACCCCCAGCCCTATTTTTTATTCTTTATTTTGAAACCGGGTCTCACTAAGTTGCAGAGTGCCTCACTAGATAGCTGAGGCTGGCCGCGAACCCGGATCCTCCGGTCTCAGCCTCCCGAATGCTGGGATTACAAGCGTGCGCCACCACGCCCGGCGGATATGTACATTTTAATATTTAAAAATAAAAAGACAAATAGCTCAAAAGATGGGCAAAAGGTGGACATTTCCAATCCATGAAAACAAGATATTTTCACAAAGATGGGCAAAGTTTAGAATAAATATTTTTCTAAGAAAATATGGAAAAGCCAATAAGCACCTGAAATATATTCAATATCATTTGTTATTAGGACATGCAAATCAAAACTGCTATGAGAGTCAACTTCATAGACACTAGGGTGGCTCTAGTGATGATTCTTTAAAGATGAAAATAAGTATTGATGAGTCTGTGGAGAAGTAAGCACCGTTAAATCCTACTGGTAGGCATATAAAGTGGTGTGTCTGCTGTGGAAAAGTTTGGCAGTTGTTCAAAACTTAAACATTGAGTTGTATTCTACTCCTAGTTATGTACCCAAGAAATTAAAGGCACAAAATGCTTATTGCAGCATTATTCATAAAAAGCAAAAATATATAAATAATCTAAATGTACATTGACTAGATAAAATATGTTATATGCATATAATGCAATTTATTCACTCATAAAAATGAATTAAATACTGGTACATGTTCTAAAATGGATGAACTTTAAAAATTCTATGCTAAGCTGGGCATAGTGGCGCATGCTTGAAATCCCAGTACTTGGGAGGCTAAGACTAGAGGATCCAGGTTCGTGGCCAGCCTCAGCTACTTAGTGAGGCCCTCCGCAACTTAGTGAGACCCTGTTTCAAAATAAAAAATAAAAAATGGGGCTGGGGGTGCAGCTTGAAGGTAGAATGCTTCTGGGTTCAATCCCCGGTACTGAGAAAAAAAAAAAATATTATGCTAAGACAAGGAAGTCAAACACAAAAGGCATATATTTATATGATTCAATTTATATTAACTATTCAGAATTGGCAAATTAACAGATATAAAAAGTAGATTAGTGGTAATTAAAATATTAGTTGTCATTAAAAGATTTTGTGAGTATGATAATAACTACTAAATTATTTAAAAGAGGTATATATCATAAAGTAATGGAATATGGAGGTTAAGTCTAAGAAACAAATAATCTCTCTTCTTACTCTTTGAGGAATGCCAACAGGTTTTACTTTTACTCTGCATAACTTTTTGAGATGAAACTACATATGTTGAATATTCACAGGATAAAAAAATCACTGTGTATTCTAGAGTGTAGTAAATTATACCTTGTGTTTTCCTTTTCTTTAACATGATGGGAAATTTATGTCTCAGATATTGAGTTTGTGTATGCTCCCAACCCAGTAATGACAGAGAGGGAAAGGGAATGGAGTGGGTGGCACAGAAATTAGGGTAGTTGGGTGGTATGGACTGAATATTTATGTATCGCCCCAAAAATCAGATGTGAAGCCCTAACTCATAATGTGATCACAGAGCAAAGGCAGCCATCTGTGAATCAGAAAGGGGTCCCCACCATAGACCTAATCTGCAGGCACATTTATCTTCCAGCCTCCAGAACCATGAAAGAGATTTTTTTTAAGCCACCCAGTCTATATTTTTATAATAACAGTCTGGAATGAGATATGAAACAGAGGTGAGAAAAAGAGAAACCTAGAAGCCTAGGGAATAAGAAATATATTTGTTTAATAAAACAGAATCCAGATAACAGAGAGCTTTAAAAAGAGAACTGAGAAAACATAATTTTAATTTGATTTTTTAATTAAAAAAACTTACATGGGACACAAATAGGTTATAGTTATGCTGTAGTAACATTGCTCTGTTAATATAATTATCCAGTTATTTTTTTAAAAATGAAGCCACAATAGAATGGATATGTCTACTACTTTTTATTCATATGGGAGTCATACAGTGACTTTTGTTTGCATTTTAAATATTGTGATATAGCTATGTGCACAAAATTTCTAGTGTCCTTAGGAAAATATGAAGTAGGCAAAGGTCTGTAAAATTCTAATTTGAAATGGTTGCTTTACTGTTTACCTATTTGTAATGAACTGGTCCTTCAGAATGAGAGTTCAGGCTGAGTAATAGGTAAAGATGAGGTTATTAATAAGGCAGAAGAAGAAAATACAGGGCAGAAGGAGAACCTGGCCAATGTATAGCCATGTGTGATAAGACGGAGCATTCTCCCTGCACACCTGAGAATAAAGCTTTCTTCCATAATGAGCCATCTGGATCCTTACTCTATCAGCCATTTAGACACAGTGCCATTTTGCAGTTCTCAGGTCTCCTGCCTGGGGACTACAAAACACCACTGTATAGCCTAGTGAAAAATAACAATGAAATCAGATGAATCAACAAACAAACCACAGCAATAGGTCACTGGGATTTTGTAAATCATGAAGTTTCAGACAGAGATAGACTTGGGCTTATTTGAAGCTATGTTCTTTCTCAAAATGTGCACTATTTTACTTCCAACTGGATTTTCTTCCGGTATTCAAAAGTAATTCTCTGAAACATTATTTAGAACTTTGTCCTAGATTTGTCTTATAAACTCAGCACCAAGAGCTATGTAAATTTTGGGGAAGTGACTTATTCTTCCGAGCCTTACTTACTCATCTGTAACCTGTAAATAATAATGTTTGCCTCAGAAGCAGATTCATGGAGACCAAATTAGGTAATGTCTGTAAAGTTCTTCACACAGTACCTGAAATAGCAAGGACATAATTCATGATAATATATTACAAAACTAGTATTGATTTAATTCTGAGATTTTCTAACCAGAAATATTTTCTCTTTTCTATGTGCATCAAACCTAGCTAACTTCTTCACATTATTCTCGTTGCACATTTTAATATATACATATGTATGGTGTGTGTGTGTGTGTTTGTGTGTGTGTGTGTGTGTGTATGTGTTACTGGTGGTTGGACCAAGGTGCTTTCCATCTCTGAGCTACACTCCCAGTTCTGGTTTTATTTTGAAACAGTTGATGATGTCCTCGCTAAGTTGCTGAGGATGGCCTCCAACCTGCACTCCTCCTGTCTTGACCTCCCAAGTACTGAGATTATAGGCTTGCACCATCTGGGAAGCCCTGAGGAGGGTTTTTGTACACGAACTGTGGAGGACTAACTTGTTACCTGCTCTCACATTTTATCCAAGTACAACTATTATTCCTCAGAAACCACCCTTTCCCCAAATTCCATAAAAAAGCAAGGAAATCTTCAAATCACCAATGAAAATCTTACAGTGCATTCAAATATAGGTTTATGGGAATTGAGATAGAGTTCACTAGTAGAATGCTTACTTAGGATTTGAACATCGGACACATATATATCTCCCCCAAATAAAAAGAAAAAGAAAAGAAAAGAAAAACAAATGTAGGTTTTTGTGCTAAACATAAATACTAGCATTATTCATGTAAGTTTCCTTTCCAGGGAAATATTCAAACAATCAATGCTTGTCTCCTGTAGTTGCTTATTAAAGTTGCAGATTTCTGGCTCATTTGGTCAGAAAAAAAAAAAATCTCAAGTGACTTTAAAACAGGTAATGCATGTATCATATTTTGAGAAACTTAATTGAATAAAGAAGATTTAGCATTCCCATGTTAAAGGAGAAAACAAACAAACAAAAATCAAAACCCAAAGCAAAGCCTAAGATGCACTTATACAAGGTAAGAAGAACATGCAATATAACCAATTTATGCATTTATAAAAACAGTATACTGCCGGGTGAGGTGGCACGTGCCTATAATACTAGTACTTGGGAGGCTGCGACAGGAAGAACACAAGTTTGAGATCAACCTTATCAACTCAGCAAAACTCTCAGAGCAACCTAGTGAGACTCTAGGTATCTTTTATTTTATTTCAAAATAAAAATAAAAAGGGTTAGGGGCATAAATCAGAGGTAGAATGTCCCTGGGTTCAATATCTAGTACCAGAATAAATAAATAAATAAATAAATAAATAAATAAATAAATAAATAAATAAATAAATAAATGAATAAATAAATAAATAAATAAATTACTTTTCCTTTTATTTTTTAATTGGTGCACTGTAATCATACATCTTAATGAGATACAAGCCGGGAGAGGCATACATGCACACAGCATTCATTTAACCCTTCTCCAATTCCCACCCCATTTCCTACCTCTCCCTCCTCATGTTCAGCTTAGTGATTGACTTCAATGTTTATGAATGTACATCATGTGCACTAGGGTGTTTCCCTCTTTTCCCCTCCTATCATCTTCAGTTAGGTCACCTTCTTTGCTCATCTAAGGTTTCTCCAAAATATTAGGGAGATCATCTGATTTTTTACTTTTTGTGACTGACTAATCTCACAGCATAAGTTTTCCAGTTCCATCCATTTCTCTGCAAATGACATGATTTTGTTCTTCTTTATGATTGAATAAAATCCCATTGCGTACATACCCCATAGTTTTATAATTCATTCATCTGTTGAATTACATTACCATCTTAGCTGGTTCCATAGTTTGGCAATTGTGAATTATGCAGCTATAAACATAGATACACATGAAATAGTCCGGTAGTTTGGTTTCCATTCTTTTGAGTAGATACCCTGAAGTACTGCTGGATCATATGGTAGGTTCATTCCCATTACTGTTTTCCAAAGTGGTTGCACTGATTGCAATCCCATCAATAATGTAATAGAGTCTCCACTTCTCCATGCCCTCACCAGCATTTGTTGTTGGTTGTGTTTTTAATGATCGCCTTGTGTTTCTAATTGGGGTTTGTAAATCAAATCTAGGGTAGGTTTTTTTTGTTTTGTTTTGTTTTGTTTTTTGTTTGTGTGTGTGTGTGTGTGTGTGTGTGTGTGTGTGTGTGTGTGTCACTGGAGATTGAATCCAGAGACATTTTACCTCCAAGCTACACCCCCAGTCCTATTTTTTATTCTTTATTTTGAAACAGTGTCTCACTAAGTTGCGGAGCACCTCACTAAGTAGCTGAGACTGGCTGTGAACTTGGATCCTCTAGTCTCAGCCTCCCAAGTACTGGGATTACAAGCGTGTGCCACCACGCCCAGCTTCTCAGGGTAGTTTTGATTTGCATCTCTCTGATCATTCTGTTTCTCGAGCACTTAGTGTTCATTCAGACAAGGCAAAATAGAGCACTTTCTTTCTTTTTGCCTAAGTCAAGAAACAAAAATGCTACATGTAGAAGTTAATTCTTTGTGAGAAATGGTACAAAATCTGGGGATTTCATGCCGTATTAATAAATTACAATTCATCGGCATCTTTGCTCTTATTATCCTTAGGATGGTTTGCTTTAATCAAGCTTTTAAAAGGGAATTCTGCAGGACTGATTTTCAAGACATCAGAAGAAAATACCATTAACCACTGAGAAATTTCAGGCACTTGGCCAAGTCCACTAAATGGAAAAAGTTTTCCCTAGGAAGAATCTCATTATAGTTTTTCATGTAGGTGCTTCAAGGATGAAACTGCTATGTGACAAAATGATTTTGATACTCTGGAAGTTCATTTTAAAAAGGCTCCTATCTTTAATGAGATGGGAATGAATGACCTTCAAAAGCACTAGAAGCCAGAGCTGAGGAACAGGCCCTGGCAAAGAGGGAATAAGACAACAGCAAGGTTTGGAGGACTGCCTCATCCTCCAGAAACGCCTCTTGAAGTCAGCAGAATGAGACCATCAGAAAAGATGGAAAAAGAAAGGGCGTGTGCCAGGAGAAATCGGAGTTTTATTTAAGCAATTGGTAATCGGTTTGATTTTTTTTTTTTTGGATTTTTTTTTTTTTTTACTTCTAGGCTTTTATAGTTGTTTCACTTAAAAATATTTTTGCTTTTTCTTCAAAGTACAACATAAATCATTGTTAGAGGTACTCAAATACATTTTCTGATTTTTTTCATTTATATATAAAATCATCTTAATCTTTTATGATCTGGCTTTTATTTTCAACTGTTTGTAAAATCTCTCCCTAGATTTAGCCAAGGGTTGTTTTTTTTTTTTTTCTGGATGAGATTATTATTATTATTATTATTATTATTATTATTATTATTGTTCTATTTTCATGTATGTTTCAGTTTAATTTCAGAATGTTAGTCCCAAAGTCCCTTCTGAAAAGGTTATTTTAAATCTTGATGTGGTCTTTTTTTCTCTTTGATTCCCCTAACTTTCCTTTTTGTTGTTATTGACATGATTCCCCTTTTTCTCTTTGTTTTTTTCTTCATTCTTCTTATTTCTTTTCTTTCTTTATCCATACTTCATACTTCCTTTTTCTCCTTTCTGCTTTTATCTCTCTTCTTTAAGGCTCAATAGGAGATTTCCATTAATCCCTTTCTGTACTCATGAAAAGCTCAGTTTATTCCCAAGACTCTGTGATCTACAGATATCCTTTTTTTTTTTACCTTGACAGTTTATATTCTTCCTAGGCCTATGATTTTTAGTTTATTTATTTAAGATATCTCTTCCTTTATATTGAATCAAAGTCTGAAATATAAAATGTCCAAGTTCACAATCTGTCAAATAATTATCACATGCCATTTTTTCCCTCTATTTTGACCATAGCATTTCCCTTTCCCAAATTTTTAATCCCTAAGGTCTTAGTCATCTTCAAATTTATTCTCTTTCTTCAATGATCTACTCATTATCAATTGTACTGATTCTTTCCTTTGAGCATCTTTGACATATCCCCTACTTTTTTGTTGCTACCCAAAAGAATGGAAACCAAACTATCAGACCGACACATGTGTACCTATGTTCACAATTGCCAAACTATGGAACCAGCCAAGATGTCCATCGACAGATGAATGGATTACAAAACTATGGGATATGTACACAATGGAGTTTTACTCAGCCATAAAGAAGAACAAAATCATGTTATTTGCTGGGAAATGGATGCAACTGGAAAACATTATGTTACAAAGAGTAAAAAAGCATATGTTCTCCCTAATATGCGGATGCTAGGGAGAAGATGGGGCATAAGAGGGTCTCCAGATGAAAAAGGAGAAACCCTCGATAAGCAAAGAAGTTGACTTAAGCGAAGGGGATGGACGGGGACTGGGAGGGGGGCTAGGACACCCTAATGCACATGATGTACTTTCACAAATATATCAAGGTCAATCACTAAACTGAACTTGAGGAGGAAAGAGGGCAAGGGAGTGGGGTGGGAATTGGGCAAGGGGTTAAATGAGAAATGTGTGCATATATGCCTTTATCAGCTTGTACCTAACAAAGATGTATGATTATAATGCACCAATTATTATATAAAAATAATAATAAAAAGATTATGACTATATCCTTTACTTTTATAAACTCAATTGAATCATTACATGTAATTTTTGGTTTATTTTCTTATAAGAATTTGTAGTATAGAAATCAAACCTTATGAAAACCTGTGATAGCAAAAAAGGTTGGATAGAGAGAGAGAGAGAGAAAGAAAGACAGAGAAGGATATGACTTCGCACCTCCCTCCTTTCCACACTAATATTCTATGTTATCTTTCTCTGTTAGGTTCATTCTTTTACTATATTTATGATGATACTGTTCTCTATTCCTATTTTATTTTCCAACCTTCCAGAAATCAAAATGGAAAGATCACAGCATTGCGATGCATAATGTCAATATCTAGCTTCTCCAAATGACGCCAAAATAATGTGTTGATAAGACAAAGCTAGACCTATTGCTAACCTAGCATATCTTAAGAAAATATCAATATTGTTTCAGAAAAGAGAGAGCAAATGTGGTATATTAAAGAGACTTTGAAGTCTGGTTAAGATAAGCTTCCCAGTGCAGGGATTTGGTTTGGATTGGGTTAAAAATCATTAAATAATTATTTAGGATTTGTAGATAGAGAAAAGCAGTATTCCCAAGAATTGGAGTGTAAACTTCCTTTGATGCTTCTTGAACTATTTTCTTAAGGAATTTTCATTCCTTCATAAAGAAGATTGAAAAACAATTGTCTAAGGTTTTAAAACATATAACAACTCCAAAAATAAAATTGTAAAAGAAAATTTAAGCAGAAAATCTTAAACTTCCTGGAAACAGGTGCTTCCATTTTTCTACCAACTTCAGGAAATGTGTGTTTTCATTTTATAGAAGAATCACATA
>PVLC010050582.1:0-10072 GCA_004027655.1 Graphiurus murinus | reverse complement strand
TCTCACTAAGTTGCGGGGTGCCTCACTAGGTAGCTGAGGCTGGCCACGAACCCGGATCCTCCAGTCTCAGCCTCCCGAATGCTGGGATTACAAGCGTGCGCCACCATGCCCGGTTTTTATTCTTTATTTTGAAACAGGGTTTCACTAAGTTCGGAGTGCCTCACTAGGTAGCTGAGGCTGACCGTGAACCTAGATTCTCCGGTCTCAGCTTCCCAAATGCTGGGATTACAAGCATGTACCACCACACCCGGCTTCCCAGCCCTTTTTTAATTTTTTGTTTTGAAACAGGGTCTCTCTAGGTTGCTAAGAGTCTCATAATATTGCTGAGGCTGGCCTTGAACCTGCAATCCTGTCTCAGCCTCCCAAGTACTGGAATTACAGGCGTGTACCACCAAGCCCAACATTTATTTATTTATTTATTTATTTATTTATTTATTGTGGTACTGGGGATTGGACCCAGAGGCATTCTACTTTTGAGCTACACTCCAGCCTGATTTTATTTCTTATTTGGAAACTGGGTCTCCCTAGGTTGATGAGTTTTACTACTTGCTGAGTCTGTCCTCAAACCTGCAATCTTCCTATCTCAGCCTCCCAAGTACAAGGATTACAGGCATGCACCACCATGCCCAGCTTTTTTTTTTTCAGTACTGGGGATTGACCCCAGGGGCATTCTATGTCCAAACTACATCCTCAGTCCTATTTTTTATTCTTTATTTGGAAACAGGGTCTCACTACATTGAGGAGGGCCTCACTAAATAGCTGAGGCTGGCTGCAAACCAGGATCCTCCCATCTCAGCCTCCCAAGTACTGGGATTACAAGTGTTTGCCACCAGGCCTGGCTTATTCTTTATTTTGAAACAGGGTCTCACTAAGTTGCAGAGAGCCTCACTAAGTAGGTGAGGCTGGCCGCGAACCTGCTATCCTCCTGTCTCAGCCTCCCAAGTACTGGGGTTACAAGCGTGTACACCACGCCCAGCTTTTATTTCTTAAAGTCGGGTCTCACTAAATTGCTGAGGCTGGCCTCAACTTGCAATCCTCCTGTCTCAGCCTCCCGCGTGACAGGATTGTAGGTGCACACCACTGCGTGGCAGCCACACTCCATTCTGCAGAGGGGCAGAGGCACCTCCGCCTCCCCTTCGGATCCCTGGTGCTTATTCCAAGAGTCACTTCCCTGCGGAGTGGGCGCTGATGGCGTGGCCCTTATCTCTGGAGCACGGTCTCCAGAGCTCCTCCAGGGCGCCTGGGTCTGATCTGTCCCCTTCCCAGGCTCAGAGCAGGCCTGACCCTGAACGTGTGCTGAGGGGCCGAGCCAGCGAATGCAGGGAGGACAAGGGAACAGGAGAGCCTGTGGCCGGCTTTCCGCTGGGCCAGAAGGACCAGGCTTCTGAGAGCCGCAGTCCGCCTCATTCCGTCTCTCCCCATCTTTTGCAGATGGACTTGCAGGTGCTGAGAGGACGTGGAAAGGCCATGGTCCTGTCGTCCGAGATGGCCAGCTGTTGAGCCAGGGCGTGTCTGCAGGTGGCCCGCGGCTGCCCGGATCTCCTTCCCTGCAATGGGCTGCCCAGGCTGGTCAGTTGCCAACCCGTGACCTTCCCTTCCCTCGGCCCCAGGGACAGTCCAGCCTCATTGCCCAAGCCCCAGGACCACCCTGGGCTACACCCAGCCCCTGGAGGTTTCCTGTTGACCTGGGAGGAAATTGGTTCCCAGCTCCCCTTAGCTCCCTGGCCGTGCCCAGTCCCTCGGCCCTTTCTGCCCGGTTTCCTGGCTCCTGGAGGACAAATGATCCTCTGGGCTGGCAGAGGGCGGGAGGTGGGGATGCGGCATGGAGTGCCCAGAGGGTGCAGAGTAAGTGCGGCTGGGATTGCTGTTAATGGGAAACATGGCCCAGGCCACCGTGCGAGGAGCCCCGGGCAGGGGGTGGGTTCTGTGAGGCGCAGAGACCTCCCCGTATCTCCATCTCCTCATCTAGAAGGTAAAGGTGCACACTTGTCCCCACAGGGTAGTTCTAAGAGTTCAACAAGTTCCCATGTGAAAACGCTGAGGAACAGCCCGGCGGGGTGGTGTGCTATGGTAATCCCCGTACTTGGGAGGCTGAGGCAGGAGGATCGCATGTTCGCGGCCAGCCTCAGCAACTTGGGCCCTCCACAACTTAGTGAGACCCTGCTTCAAAATAAAGAATAAAAAATAGGGCTGGGGGTGTCGCTCGGAGGTAGAATGCCCCTGGGTTTCGTCTCAAGTACAAAAAAAAAAAGAAGGAAGGAAAAAAAGAAAAAGTGCTAGCCGGGCGTGGTGGCGCACGCTTGTAATCCTAGCATTTGGGAGGCTGAGACCAGAGGATCCGGGTTCTCGGCCAGCCTCAGCTACTTAGTGAGGCACTCCACAACTTATCGAGACCCGGTTTCAAAATCAAGAATAAAAAATAGGGCTGGGGGTGTAGCTCGGAAGTAGAATGCCCCTGAGTTCAATCCCCAGTATCGCAAAAAAAAAAAAAAGAAAATGCTGAGAAACCGCCCGGCACGTGCGGGGTGTCACTATTGAGCGGAGTGTTCCCGTCCTGCAGGCGGCAAGACTGAGGCTCAGAGAGCTGGACCACTTGCCCAGGACTCACTGCGGGCTCAGGCGGAGTTTTGAGCCCTGCGTCTCCCAGGAGCTCACAGGATCCAAGCCCCTCCCACTCCAGACCCCTGCCTGTGGGAAGCACAGGTCAGCCAGAAGATCAGGAGACCCCCCCATGTCTGGGGCAAAGGGCTTGGGGACCAACAGGATCCCCAAATGCCTGGCACCCCTGCTCACCACACCAGTCCTCTGTGAGCCAGCACCAGCCTGGGGGAGCCGGGACCTCATGTTGACCTTCTCGAGGCTGAGTGGGCTGCCCTGGACGGTCCCCGGCCTGTTCATCTTCCCTTCCTGTTGAGGGGTGCAGCAGGCTGGGGCCTGTGTGTCACACGGCACAGCCGGTGCTTCTGACGGTCCTTGCTAGACCTTGGCTGCACTCCAAGGCGACACTGGCCCAGTCCTTGGGAACTCACGGTTTTGCCATAGAGAGCGAAGGGGATCTGCTGTGTCCTCGGTCTGTGACCCACTGCGCCCATTTTACAGCAGCGGTCCAGCCCAGGCCGGTCTAGCCCCAGAGCCCCCACCCCCGCCCGGGCACTGGCTCACTGGTGTTTACAATTCTTCCGGGGGGGGGGGGGGGGGGGGGGGGGGGAGCACGCTCCCCACCTCGATGATGCTGCCTGTCTCTTGCAGACCAGCCAGTTCCCACAGGAGGCTCCTGGCGTGCTTGGGGGTGACCATGTCCAAGCCCTCTGACTGCCTGCTGCGGCTGCTCCGGGGCACCCCCAGGCAGTGGGTCTGCACCCTGTTCATCATCGGCTTCAAGTTCACATTCTGCATCTCTGTCATGATCTACTGGCACATTGTGGGAGAGTCCAAGGACCAGGGGCAGCCGTACAACCTGCCTGTGCACATCCCCTGCCCCTCACTGCCACCCCCCGGCCCGCCCTCCAGCACCCCCACTCCAGGCAACATCTTCTTCCTGGAGACTTCGGACAGGACCAACCCCAACTTCCTGTTCATGTGCTCGGTGGAGTCGGCTGCCAGGACCCACCCCGAGTCCCAAGTGGTGGTCCTGATGAAGGGGCTGCTTGGCGGCACCACGCCCCTGCCCCGGCACCTGGGCATCTCGCTCCTGGGCTGCTTCCCCAACGTCCAGCTGCAGCCCCTGGACCTGGAGGAGCTGTTTCGGGGCACGCCCCTGGCAGCCTGGTACGAGGCGGCCTGGCGGCGCTGGGAGCCCTACCTGCTGCCCGTGCTCTCCGACGCCTCCAGGATCGCGCTCCTGTGGAAGTTCGGCGGCGTCTACCTGGACACGGACTTCATTGTCCTGAGGAACCTGAGGAACCTGACCAACGCGCTGGGGGCGCAGTCCCGCTACGTGCTCAACGGCGCCTTCCTGGCCTTCGAGCGGCGCCACGAGTTCCTGGCGCTGTGCATGCGCGACTTCGTGGCCCACTACAACGGCTGGATCTGGGGCCACCAGGGCCCCCAGCTGCTCACGCGGGTCTTCAAGAAGTGGTGCTCCATCCGCAGCCTGGACGACAGCCGCGCCTGCCGCGGCGTCACGACGCTGCCCCGCGAGGCCTTCTACCCCATCCCCTGGCAGAACTGGAAGAAGTACTTCGAGGAGGTCAGCCCCGAGGAGCTGCCGCGGCTGCTCAACGCCACCTACGCCGTCCACGTGTGGAACAAGAAGAGCCAGGGCACACGCTTCGAGCCCACGTCCCGGGTGCTGCTGGCCCAGCTCCACGCCCGCTACTGCCCCACCACGCACGAGGCCATGAAGATGTACTTGTAAGGGGCTCCCTGGGTCGGCCCCAGCGGGCTTGGGGCAGGCTGAGGCTGTGCTGGACGGCACGTGGGACGGCCCTGGGACGCTGCCCTGGCTCTGCTGGGCCCCTGGGGAGAGCTCGGAGAGACCCGTGCAGAGGGGTCAACGGGGGGAAGGAGAAGAGGCACCCGCAAGCACGCATGCGCAAACCCAGCCCCCGCGCGCACCCGGGACAGGACTTTCTGCAGGAGCTGGGGCTTCCTCCTTTCTCACCTGGACCTGTGCCAGTGGCCCATCCCCACGGGAACAGGGGCGTGCAAGTGCATTTGGTTCTGGATGAGGACATGCTCAACAGCATGAAGAGAAAGCTTTAATGCAAGCCCAGGAGGGACTGTCCTGGCGGAATGGAGAGCGCCACCCATACAGTCTGGGGTGGGCATTTTTCTGGGGGGAGGGCAGGGGAGGGAACTGTCTATAGAATCTGATTGAGGACTGGTGGATAGATGCTGGATGCATCAACCGTTGCAATCTTTCAATCCTTCATTGTGCCGCGGTTAGGACAGCACAAAGAACAAGCGTCAGGTTCTTTCCTGGTGGGGTCTGGTGGAAAGCACTTTACAGGGAGAGCAGGGTTTCTCTGTGGTTTTCTTGTTGCACTAGCTCTGAGAAAGAAAAATTCTAGCTGGGCATGGTGGCGCACGCTTGTCATCGCAGTACTTGGGAGGCTGAGATGGGAGGATCAGGGTTCGCAGCCAGCCTCAGCTACTTAGTGAGGCCCTCTGCAACTTAGTGAGACCCTGTTTCAAAATATAAAATAGAGCTGGGCGTGGTGGCGCACACTTGTAATCCCAGCATTTGGGAGGCTGAGACCAGAGGATCGGAACTTAGTGAGACCCTGTTTCAAAGTAAAGAATAAAAAATAGGGCTGGGGGTGTAGCTCGGAGGTAGAATGCCCCTAAGTTCAATCCCCAGTACCGCTAAATAAATAATTAAATAAATATAAAATAGGGCTGAGGGTGTAGCTCGGAGGTAGGATGCTCCTGGGTTCAATCCCCAGTACTGCAAAAAAAAAAAAAAAAAGAAAGAAAAAATTCTAGCAGGCTGCCTCTTACACAGGAGAAGCCTTTTAAAGACAGCCTCCCCTTTGCACGCACCGCTATAAACACAGGAGAATGTAATAAAAGTGACTCACAGACACGGAGTGGTTGTGGTCGGTGCGCACAGCCCGGTTGGCTCTGGTTACAGACCGGGAAGTGGCTGGAGTGGAGGCTCCCTCACTGGGTCCTGCGACCTGCTCTGGGTCAGGTCGGCTCAAGGCGTCCCCTGGGGATGGAGAGCCACCGAGGCCGGGTGGGAGGAGCCTGCTTTTCTCACCTCCTTTTCCAGGCTGGGTCCACCAGCCCTTCTATTTCCATCCCATAGTAAGCCTGAGTCTGTTTTAACCTTAGTGGGGCTCACCAAGGAGCCAAGCAGCAGGGCAGGGCCAGCTGGCACCCAATCTGGGGGGGGGACAGGGGGTGAGGGAGGTTTGAGGACCTGCGGGACCCCTGGCAACATCCTGAGAGCCACCGGGAACGTGGGCGGCCCAGGACTGGAGGAAGTCCGCTTGCTGCAGGGCGAGGCGGCAGCTGGTTCCCATTGTGGCTCTGGGGAAGGCCGGCCTTCCCGCCCCGCAAGAGAGGCCCTCCCCAGGAGGACCTGTATGTTGTCAGGAGCTTGGGGGCAGTGGGTGCCCTTTGGCGGCGGAAGATGCATTCCTGCGCCTCTGCACTCTGCCTGCAGACCAGCTCCGCAGCCTGGTAAGGAGGTGAGCTGCCTGGCTCGGCAGGCATCCAAGAACAAGCCATGTTGGTTTTTTTTTTTTTTTGCGGTACTAGAGATGGAACCCAGGGGCATTCTACCTCCGAGCTATACCCCCAGCCCTATTTTTTTATTCTTTATTTTGAAACCGAGTCTCACTAAGTTGCGGAGTGCCTCACTAGGTAGCTGAGGCTGGCCGCGAGCCCGGATCCTCCGGTCTCAGCCTCCCGAATGCTGGGATTACAAGCGTGCACCGCCACGCCCAGCTAGCCATGTTTTTTTAATTTATTATTTATTTTATTTTGGGGGTACTGGGGATGGAACTCGGGAGCATTCTACCTCTGAGCTACATCCCCAGCCCTTTTTTTTTTTTCCTGGTACTGGGGATGGAACCTGGGGGCATTCTACCTCCAAGCTACAGCCCTGGCCCTATTTTTTTTTTTTTTTTTTTAATTCTTTATTTTTGAAACAGGGTCTCACTAAGCAGCTGAGACTGGCTGCGAACCCGGATCCTCCAGTCTCAGCCTCCCAAATGCTGGGATTTCAAGCGTTTGCCACCATGCCCAGCTTCTATTTTTAATTCTTTATTTGAAACAGGGTCTTACTAAGTTGTGGAGCGCCTCACTAAGTAGCTGAGGCTGGCCACGAACCTGCCATCCTCGTGTCTCAGCCTCCCAAGCACTGGGATTATAAGTGTGTGCCACCACGCCTGGCTTCAAACTATGTTGTTTTATGAAGACAATGGATTGTAAACCAATTATTTCTCCAACTGCACTATCATTCCACCTATTTTTTTTTTTTTTTTTTTTTTTTTGGTGGTAGTACTAGGGATTGAACCCAGGGGCAATCTCCCACCGAGCTACATCCCCAGCCCTATTTTATTTTTTGTTTTGAAACAGTCTCACTGGGTTGCTGAGAGTCTCTATATTGCTGAGGTTGTCCTTGAACCTGTGATCCTCTTATCTTAGCCTCCCACGTACTGGGATTACACGCGTTTGCCACCAAATTCAACTCCACCTGTCATTTAATAGCTTCTTAGAATTGCTGGTTTTACTTTCACACTACAAGTGAAGTATGTATATATTCTTGAACAGGTGGGGTGATCTCTTCGGGTCCAGCTTTATTTGATTGGCCATATGACCGTCATGTAGTGAGAGCCTCGTACGTGCCGGCACACAGAGGCATAGGCACACGTCGCCCTCACTCTAAGCTCTCCCATGGCTCCCTGGTGACTACAGAACAGTTTGAGCCCAGCCTTCAAGGCCCTCCAGGACCCGGCCCCACCTCCCTCTCCTTCCACACCGCACTGTATACTCTTGGCTCCCCGCTCTGTCGGGAACGTGGCCACGCACTCTGCTTTTGCCAAGCTGTGCACAAGGCCCTTCCCAGCCATCTTCACCCACAAATGCCTATCCCTCCCCATGATGCTGCCATCACCTCCAGGCAGCCTTCCCTGACTACCCCTCCTCCAGCCCCACAGCCCCCAAAGGCATCATTCACGCTGGATTGCTGGGTTCTTGGCCTGTCCCACAAGATCTTTGGCCAGAGCATGCCAGATCCCTCTCAGGGACTGGAGTTGGGCCCGCAAGGGGGCAGGGCATCTGTGAAGCTGTGTGTGTGTGGGGGGGGGTCACTCCTGGCCTCTCTGTACCCAGGGAAGCACCAGTAGGCCATCCTCGGCCACTGGACACCAAGCCCATAAGTCAGGCCACAGCAGCTGCCCCCTCTCTAGGACCACGGGCTGGCCGTGTGTGCACAGGCCTCCCCTGAGGGCCAGCTCTGGAAATAGGATCCCGGAGGCAGCCTTGGCCCCAGACCCTCCTGAATCTGGCCTAGCAGGCCCCATCTAGGACCGGGAGGGAGAGCTGTCAGATGCCCCTGGCAGCCGCCTCTGAGGACCTGGGCAGGGCGGAGGCGGGGAGGGAGGCGGGGGTTCCAGGAAGGCCCCTCGCTATGCTATAATTGGCTCCGGTGGGATCCAGCTGGCCAGAAATAACCAGCACCCTGGAGAATAGAGAGGCCGAGAGGGCGGGGCCGCGGCCACAGGAGGAAGGCTGATTCATCTATAGGCTGGGAGGCCCAGGCGCCAGCCTTGGGACCAGCGTTGGGACCCCCGCCTCCACCCACAGGGGGCCTGGGCTCTGTACCTCACCTCCCGGGAGGGCAGAGGGCCCAAAGATCCCCTCGGCCTGCCACCTGGTCTCTGAACCCTGCTCTCCTTCGGCCTGTTTCCTCTTTTGCAAGCAGCTGGGTAGCGCCCGTCCCCCACCGTGGAGGGACAGTCAACGGCGCCCTTGGGTATCTGGCACAGAGCACACTGCCATGGCCTTGAGCAGTGTTGGGACCACACCTCCCGCTTTCCTCGCAGGGAAACTGAGGCTCAGCAAGGAGGGTGGGGGAGCCCCATGCAAGCCCAGGCCTTGGCTGTCCTGAGGGGCAGGGGGTGGGGGCTGCGGAGGAGTCCAGCCAGGGCAGGAACCTAAAGCCTCACTACCCCCAGAGGGCCACTTGGCCGGAGCCCCAGGGCCGCCCGAGGGAGCCGGCCCCCGGCCCTGCCTGGGCCTGATTCTCGGTAGACTTGCCCTGCCTCCCCCAGCCCCATCCCAGCTCCAGCTGCCCGCTGCCCTGGCAGCCCCCGGCCTCCCTCTCGGGAGAAGCTACGGGAACATTTGCTGTTCTGGGAAAGGGGAGGGGAGGGGCAGGCTGGAGGAGGGCGGTAATCGGAGCCTCAGACCCCTGCGGTTCAGTTTCGGGCTGGTTTCTGGCTGTTTCTGGAGCCTGTGTTTACAGATGTTTTTGTCCATGGCTGAGGAAGACGGTGAGGCCCATCCTTTATTGGGGGGCTCAAAGGGGCCCCGCTGGGGACCCAAGGCAGCCATGTCAATTATTTAATGACTCTTTGGGGCTGGCCATGGGCAGGAAGGCCGGGAAGTTGTTTTCCCAGCAGCTCGAGGGGAGGGGAAATAATTTTCCCTGACTGCTGCATCAGTATTCAACTTCTTGATTAAATATTAAATTGGAATGTCCCCCCTCCGAGTGCTAAGCAGAGGCCCAGGATGGGGGCGTCCCTGGAAGGCTAGTTTCTTGGTTCACTTGTTCCCAGAGCTCGCTGCTCCCAACCTGGGCGAGCCCGATGCAGGGCACTCTGGGATCTGCTGCGAGGCTGCAGGGAGGTCAGGACAGGGCGGTGGACTCCGGGGTGGCCCGCGATGTTGTGGGGGCTGGGGAGGAGCACCCACTTCCAGGGTGGCTGAGGCAGGAGGAAGCCGAGGTGGTGGGTGAGACATGGCCGCCATCAGAGTGGATGCAAACCTAGTCCACCAACAAAGACCAACTCTGCCTAGCCCCCAGCACCAGACACACACACACACACACACACACACACACACACACAATAGATAAATGGCCGGGCATGGTGGTGCACACTTGTAATCCCAGTACTTAGGAGGCTGAGAAAGGAGGATCCGGGTTCTCAGCCAGCCTCAGCTACCTAGTGAGGCCCTCTGCAACTTAGTGAGACCCTGTTTCAAAATAAAGAATAAAAATAGGGCCGGGATGTAGCTTGGAGGTGGAATGCCCCTGAGTTTCATCCCTAGTACCACACACACACACACACACACACACAAATAGGACTGGAGGTGTGGCTCGGAGGTAGAATGCCCCTGGGTTTAATCCCCAGTACTGAAAAAAAATAATAATTAAAAATAATAGCCGGAGCGGGGTGTGGTGGCACATGCTTGTAATCCCAGCATTTGGGAGGCTGAGACCGGAGGATCCGGGTTTGCGGCCAACCTCAGCTACCTAGTGAGGCACTCCACAACTTAGTGAGACTCGGTTTCAAAATAAGGAATAAAAAATAGGGCTGGGGTACAGCTCGGATAGCTCGGAGGTAGAATGTCCCTGAGTTCAATCCCCAGTACCGCAAAAAAAAAAAAGAAAAAA
>PVLC010050581.1:0-10071 GCA_004027655.1 Graphiurus murinus | reverse complement strand
ACCACTGCTCTAGAAATGCAAAGAAATACTTTCAGGAGAATTAGTATTGCAATCAGGCAGTAGATTCAGAATCAGTGCTCAGGAAGCACAAGGCCAGCCTCAGCAAACTTAGCAAGACTCTCAGCAACTTAGTGAGAACCTATTTCAAAAGTAAAAATAAGTAACTAAGTAGATGATTGATAGATGATAGATAGATAGATACATGATAGATAGATAGATAGATAGATAGATAGATAGATAGATAGATAGATAGATAGAGCTGGGAGTGTCCTTCATACAAGAGAAAGGAAGAGCCTTCTCTAACTCGGGGCAGAGATAGGGACAGTTGTCTCCCCGAATTAGGATTTCTTTTTTCATGGCTTCAGTGATTCTCAGTCATCCACGATCCAGAAATATTCAGCAGCAAATTCCAGCAGTAAAAGATGTTCAGGACAAATCTGCGGACTATTATTTGAGAAAAAGGAAGAGAAAGAATTGTGAATGATGTCGGGGCTGCCATCTTTCCAAGCAGAGAGCTTCCTACAAGCAAATGTTATCGAAGAATGAACCACCAGGGTTTATAGTCAGCTTAATCAGTTTTTTTTTTTAAATTGAAGAAATTCAGTATCTTTCCCCAAGTGCACAGTTTATCACTTGGGGGATGCTAAGCTGTGGCTTGGCAGAGCAGGGAAATGACTTCTTCATGGGAGTGTCCTTGGAGGGTCCCCCCTGCAACACCTAGATTATCTTTTGAATGAGGAGAGAACTGAAGTGCTGAAGCTATACTCAGTATTTCAGTCACTGGTTAACCTGTTAGTCTGTATGGTAGGAAAATCCCAATTCACATCAAGATAAGTATTGAGAAAACTTTATTTGACCAAGCACTATCCAGTGCGTTTCCCTTGAGCAGTCGAATCCCCTCCCTCCTGTCTGTGGACTTGCATCTTTCATTATTCCACTTGCTCAAATCCTCAGCGATTCCCTATGTTCCACCAGTAGATATTCCCTAATGTTCTCCTTACCTGGCATCTTGGTATCATTTCAGACTGCTCACCACCTTTTCTTTCTTGAGAAATTCTCTCCCATGGCCTCACCTACACTACACACCCCCATCCTCCCTCTCCTCCTCAGCCTCTTTGCTGTTTTATTCCTGACCTCAACATGTGCACGCTGCTCCAGTATCCGCCGTGGGCTGGCTTCTTCTGCCGCCTGCATCAGTCAAGAGCTCAGGTGTGCAGCTTTCCTACCGAGTACCAGCCCCACTGAGGATGCCGGCGAAGGAGAAATGAGCTAGACAGAAAAGTCCGTGCTGTCCTTGGACTCAGGCCACTGTAGGAAGAGTCCTAAGTTAGCAAGGGGAGTGACTTCTGATAAGGTTGAAAGGACAGGGCAAGGATGTGTTGAGAAGCAGTTCATAGGTCTCATGTCTTTTGAACAGTATGATGGAGCCTTGTCTGTCCTGCTCTGTTCGGCTTGGGACCTGAGTCATCCTGAGTCTTCTATTTGTTGGGGATATCCAAACTGTATGTGCTACCCAACTCATTAGTCACATGGTTGATCTGATTTGATCCTGGCTATCAGATTAATTTTCACAGTTGATTTGAACAGTGTTTTGTGTTCAAGCAAAGCCTATTTTATTTAGTAATGGCCCCAAAACATTAGAGTTAGGGATGCTAACAATTGCATTATAGCATAATGTCATAATAGTTCTTTCTACTAGTTACTATTGCCAATCTCCTACTGTGCTAGTTTATACACTGAAACTTATTGTGTGTGTGAAGAACGATACAGAGTCTATATTGGGTTCAGGAATCCCCTTGGAGGCCTAAGATCATAGACCCAGAATATGGAGGATATGGGGACCGCTGTCTTCACTTGGGGACAGAATAGCAGGCTCCCTTAGGGGATGCCCACTGTCTGCAGCAGGAACGAATCAGTGGTACCCCTGTCTTCCTGCAGCCATGCAGGCGGGCTGGGCTCCCTGACTGCACCACACAGAGGTGTGATCCGCCTCTCTGACAAGCCCTGCTGGCGAGAGTAGATTTCAATGCTAAATAAAGCGGAATATGCCTTTCCCAATTTTTTTTTTTTTTTTTTTTTTTTTTTGCGGTACTGGGGATTGAACTCAGGGGCATTCTACCTCTGAGCTACACCCCCAGTCCTATTTTATATTCTTTACTTTGAAACGGGGTCTCACTAAGTTGCGGAGTGCCTCACTAGGTGCCACGAACCCGGACCCTCCAGTCTCAGCCTCCCAAATGCTGGGATTACACGCCCGGCTCCAAAAAATATTTTTAAAAAATCTTATCTGAAAAAAATTTCAAACTCACCAAATAGTCATGAGAAGGTCAAGTGCCCTTCTTTCAGATACACCAACAGTATACTTTTACAATATTTGTTCTTCTAAGTACCACTCCTGCCTATCTTTCTCTCTTTTCTTTTATTTTTCTGTCTCTCTCTGTCTCCATCTCTCCCCTCATCTAATACTTTAGTGTTCATGTCTTCAAAATCAATTATCTTGCAATACCTGCACTATGATTTTCAAATTTACACAGCCTAACTTAATACTCTCACCAAGCAGCATCATCCAAACTTCAGATGATGCAATGACTTCGAGAATGCACTTTCTACTACATTTTTTTCCTGATAGACTATTGGACCCAGGCGGGCACCTTGTGCTGGGGAACTGCCACCTGGATCTCCTATCCTTCCTTCCCCTTCATGGCATGGGTATTTCCAAAGGGCACAGAACCATCTAGACCTCTTATTCTCAGGTCTAAACCAGGAACAATCCTACCTGGGGAGCTTAAATTCCCAGGACTTCCTCCCTGTTGAGCCTTCGCTGGCAGGACAAGGGCCGGGCCCTCGGCCCCAGTTCCAGGGATCACCCAGAGTCACACCAGGAGTGGCAGAGAGCTCTGCTGAACGTTTCAAAGATGCACATGAGACCTTTTTTGGGAGCAATTATAGATGGCACAGTAGAAATAAAGTATTGATATTTTTCTATCTACTTCCCCCCCCACCTATAACGTCACACACACACACACACACACACACACACACACACACACACACACACACACCCCAAATTAAGCAGAGAGGAATCTGAGAAGCCCTTAGGGGCTGCCTGGAGAATGACCTAATTAGATCAACTGCAGAGCAATGGCTGCTGGTTATCCGTGGATAATACCCTGTGTCCTCTGAGGAAGTGGCTGGCCAGGTTGCAAGCCTGTTTAAAAGAGACGCAAATGAGGCGCGAAACTGGGGGAGCCCCGGACCCCTAGAGTGTGCCTTTGGCAAGAACCCAGACTGCCTTTCAGTGTTCCCTGACTGCCCTTTGGGGCAGCACCACTGAGTATCAGGGAAACAAATGCATTCATTAGGAAGTCTTGTTTTCCCCTGAATGCCCACGAGCTACCCAACTGACATGATTTTATTTACATTTTAAAAGGAAATGATTGTTATCCTACAAGATGCAATTTCCCCATATTTTCAAACAAGGCTTCTAAATAGATCATTGCTGTGATTTCAAAGCCACATACAAATAGAAAACAAAAGGAAAATGCAAATAAGACAAATACTTAATAAAATCTATGTTTTACAAAAATCCCCCCAAAACTTCCAGTTAACATCTGTGCATTAAGCCTTGTTTTATGCATACATGCATGTAATTTTTTTCAAATGTGATCAAATATTATTAGATATTTTGTTTACTTTGTTCATTTCATTATATTTTGAATATTTTCTCTATGCTGATAAACACTCCTCAAAATGTTGCTTTATGGTTGAAGGGTTTCCCATTGTGCAACTGTGCCACAATTAATTTCTCTTTTTATTGAGAATTTAGAATATTTCTAGTTCTTTCAATGTTATGTCAGAAATTACAATGAATGTGATTAGAGTTCTTAAAAGTCCCTTTACTTCTGTAAGATAATCAATCTTGATAATAAAGTTCACAAGTCAGGAGTTAAAAACAAACCGCATTTTGGAGACTATAATATTCACATCCAAATTTCTTTATATTATTTCAAATGCACTAAACAGTGGAGTTATCCTTCTTAGAGTAACATCATTTTAATAGACATCTTTCCGTTTATATAGTTTCTTAACTTTTTCTAAATGACCTAACTTCTTCTTCACAATCAGATTCCAGGAGAACCCCCTTGTCCCTGCAGAGCCAAAAAACTCTGTAAATGGAATCCCACACCCACTCCATTGGCAACTCAGTCACCCGAAATTTCTGCCCAAGCAGAAGACTGACTTCTTCCAGGAACTTCCTTGTTCCCACTCAGGACCCCACAGCCCGGGATCCCACAGCTTCTCCACCCCTGTCTCAGTAGTGATCAAGTTCTCCCTCTTTAACTAAGTCCTTTTCCCAGCTGAGCCCAGAAGGCGCCAACCTGGAAGCTGTGCTCTGCCCTGATCTGATCTGATTTCTCTGGAGTATTTTATTTAATGGGATGGTCTTCGTTGGTGAGAGAACACACGTGCCCCCTCTTGCTTGGCTTCCTGAGACAGCTGGCTTGGCACTTGCAGGCTTTGTGGGTCTGCAGAGGTCTGGCTCCCACCGTGCATTGGTGTTCTGCACCACTTCCGACTACCTGGACTAAGGGAATTGGATTCTATGTTCCTGAGTCCCCAAATCAGGTTTGTGCTTGGCACTAAGCAGACTGCTGGACAGAAACCCTACAATGCAGCATGAAAACTAGCTGTGTGGTTTCCTGAGGCTAAGGACAAACGGTGAGGAGATGGAAAAAGGACAGGCATGGGAGACACCTGACTTGCTTCCCTTAGGGATAAAACATCAGCAAACATGGAACTCCTGAAAAATCGAGGTCATTTCTGCCAGTGGTGTATGCCAGCTGCCTGGTCTCCTCTCCTTTGCTTTTGTTCGGGCTTGCCATCTTCCAGATGAATTCTAAGTCATTTTTCTTCCTTTTCATCCCTCTCCTTCCTCTTCCCATCTTCTTTTTGCTGCCTGCGGCAAAATGCACTGATGTGCAGAGAACTTCATGGATTTGTTCCTTTTCTTCTCACTGTCCCTATTTTAAGAGAGAGACGCTGGTCACTGTAGAGGAGAGTGCCCAGGGGCTTGTCTCCGGCCTCATGCCCGTGACTTTGAGAGCTGGTCCCCCTGGCTGGTGGGAAGCCTTTAGCAGGGCTGCTTGAAGCCAGGGTGTGGCTTCACCTCCCCGGAGCAGAGGTCCTCAGGTGCAGGATGCCCTGAGCAACCTGGAAGGCTTGCAGCTGCACCTCGCTGAGCTCTAGACCTTGAGCTTCTGCCTCAGGAGGTCTGGGGCAAGCTGGAAATCTTGAAAATTTGCAGTTGTAACAAGCCCCAGGTAATGCTAATGCTGCTGCTCTGGATGGGCTAGCCACCTTGGTGTTCCCCTTTGAGATAAAGTTCCGGGCTTTGGTTCCGAGTCTCATGTGTTGGTTTTCAGCTGTTCTTGAAACAAGGCAATTGATTCCTGCTATTCTCCTCTGTTAGGACTCTACTTTCTGCTGGCTTTCACCAAACTGAATACACAAATCTTAGCTCTTACTAATCCCTGGCCCAATAATCAAATCAAACTTATGAATTAATTAACTCGATTATCAAAACTAACTTAATTGACATTTGAACAACCCTGAGCATTGCCTTCTGCTTCCTCTCAAGGACCAGGATCCCCAGGAGGTTGCTAGGTGCCTGGAGAGGCAGGGGGCTCTGCTCAGAGCACTGTAAGGCAGGTGATGGACAGCGGGGAAACCCTTTCCCCAGAAGCTCATTTCTCTCTCTCTCTCTCTCTCTCTCTCTCTCTCTCTCTCTCTCTCTCTCTCTCTCTCTCTCTCCCTCCCTCCCTCCCCCCTCCCTGTGCCCTCCCCCACCTCTAGCTGCGTGTAAGATTGGTTCTTTGTCTTTGCTGTTGTGCCTTGCAGGCTGAGCAGAGTGCATTTTGTTCATTCACTTGGTTTTCTCTGAGCTGCCTGAGTGTGGACGTCCCACGGGACACCTGTAATGTTGCTATTTCTTCCTGGTTGCAACTTTGCTCCCTGAAATACACAAGCCAGTGCCCATAAATCAGCATCTTATGCCCTCAATACTGATCAGCACCCTTATCTCCCTATTCTGTGCCTTGTTCTGAGTCATTTCTTAAGACCTCTTTTTGCTTTCATTAATTTCGTGTCTTGCATTTCTTAAGCTGTGTTTCTGCTTCAGTTCCACCTATTATTTTACTTCTCAAGGTATCCAATGGTCAGAATTTTCTATTTCATCTCCAGAGGCTCTGTGAGATATTTACAAGTTCTGTTAGAGATATTTTATTACCCTCTTGTTCCAGAAATGTTTTCCGGGTTATTTTCTCCGTAGGTACTAAGGAAGCATGCTTATTTCTGGCAGACCGGCACCTGAGCTCTCTGGAGGGCACTTTCCCGCTGGCTCCCGCTCACAGACAAGCTCTCTGATTTTCCTTCTTGGTGGCCTCGTGTTCCTGGGGACCTGACACGGGGGACACTTCCAGGCCTGACCTGAGCGCCTCAGGAGCTGTGCTTGTTCTGCCGTTGCCGCCTTGGGTTATTAGTTAAGAATCTCCTCCGACCGTGGTGTCCACTGGACATGTCTAGAGACACACGGTCCAGTGAGTTTAGCTGTGAGTCCCTGTGAGAGTGGACCGCAGGTGACAACGTCTAGCTGCCGATCTCTCCTTGCTCACATGGTCCTTTGCCCTAGCTGCTTCTCACCGGAGGTTGACACCTTGGCAGTTCTTACTGTGGGTCTAACTCGGCAGGGTCCTGCCCCTCCCAGCCATCCTTTTGTGCCTCACTAGTAGGCCCACTAGATGGATGAATGCATCCTCACCTGTCCAGCTCCGTGTCTGCATTTACGCTTTCCACTCTGGGCAGCTCCAGGCATTGTCTGCCTTGTCTTGTGCCCCGAGCGTGTCATCCAAGGGGCAGCTCAGGTGACCCAGGTTTGCACATTGTGTTAGGAAGAACCTCACTTCTGAGGCCGCTGACCCTCAGGGGCTTGCTCTCCTGCGGCTCTCTCCGGGCGCGTTCAGTGCTGATCTTTCTTGCTTACCTTAAGGGGATTCGTGTTTACTATTGCTCATGGCCCGCAACTTGACTGAGAAAAGTCTGAGGAAGTTGAAAGGGGGGTCAGCTCCGGGCACCTGAGGCCCAGGTCGCAGCAGATGGGTTTGAGAAGCAGAAGGTAGCAAGGTGGGTTACCACACCGGCCAAGGAGGGAACACACCTGCCAATGTCCATGCTGGGGCCCGCATGGAGCTCCCGGCTCCTTTCCACAAGTGAAAAACGATCTGGGATTCCCATGTGAATATAAATACTGCTGTTCTCTTACAAACTCTCCCATAATCTCCTGAGAGATAAGAAACATTTCAAAACAGAGGTATGAATCACAGCCCTTAACAGGAGTCTCTGAGTTTCACAGAGTCGTTTTGCATGAGTGTGCTGAATGAAGTTTATTCAAGGGGCCAAGTCATATTTTAAGTGTCTACGTATCCTATCAGATACAAAGCCAGTGAATAATAAGGATGGAAAGAGGTAGGTTTTGAGAAGAACCCGGTTTTTATCACTGCATCTAAGATCTGCTGAGCTTGGCATTGTTGCAGGAGGTGGGGAAGGAAGTGGTTCAGTGGTGTTTGCAGTGCTGTTAGGACTCGTGGTCTCTCCATCCTTAGAGGAGGGCTGGTCAGGCAGACCTAAGCCCTGGCTTTGTATGAGCGTAAGTGACTCTTCAAGAGGCCATCCACTTAGTGGACTGATTCCCCGTTCCACATCCAATGTGCACTTTCAGAGAATCAACCTAAGAACCTCTGCATTAACTTGAATCCAACTACTCTTAGGTTTTCTCAAAGGCCTGATTAACTCCAGCGTTTGAGGCCACTATTCACAGGAAACAATCGAAACCAGAAGAAACCCAACACTGGAAGTACATGAAAATAAATGAAGATGATTTGAAAGGATGAAACACATTTTACAAAGCTTCTTTAATGTGTGATTTTTTTTTCTGTCTCCTATTTATTAACAAGGTCAAATCTAGCAAACCTGATTACTATTAAGCCTTGAATACTGACAGCAGTAGCTTAAAAAACAACAGCACTTGGTAAGCTCCTGCACCAATAAAGGTATAAAACAAAGCCTGGGGCGTGGTGGTGCAGGCTTGTAATCCCAGCATTCAGGAGGCTGAGACTGGAGGTTCCGGGTTTGCAGCCAGCCTCAGCTACCTAGTGAGGCACTCCGCAACTTAGTGAGACCTTGTTTCAAAATAAAGAATAAAAAATAAGGTTGGGGGTATAACTCAGAGGTAGAATGCCCCTGAGTTCAATCCCCAGTACCTCAAAAAAAAAAGTATAAAACAAAATAAATCATTTAAAGATAAAGCAGGGGCATGAGGCTTCCATATTCAACAGCCCTTCTCTATTGCCCTACTGTTCCCTTGAGACCAACCTCCTCCCCACAGGTCCTGCAGGGACAGAGCAAGCATGGCTACAAAACTGGTTTATGGGTAGACCTCTTCCTGGTCAAACATTGCAGCCCTGGTGGACGGAGCATCTACTTTGGCAGCAGGAGGCTGAGCTCTTGTAGAGGTCTCTGGCATTCAGGTGGTCAAGGGGAACTCTGGTACTTGCAAGACACAATTGTTTGGAGAAGACTTTAAGACCTAGTATTTTCTAGAATGTATTGGGAAGCCCATAAACTGAATAATTAAATTAACTGCTAACTGGTACTTAATTGTCTCACATCATCTTGGTTTTACACATGGAGCTCGAGTGGTGGGGCTTGCAGGACTGGCTCGAAGCTCAAGGTCTGGAGCCGCCTTTACCCTTTGGTGTCCTCAGCACAGTCTCTCCCTGGACTGGAGAATCCCTGCTTCACCCCCCAGGACAGAGTCTGTCCCCTCCAGGAGAGAGACAGCAGGGAAGAGGAGTGCTAGCCAGGAAAGATATGAATTCCTTTAACAAACTCATCTTTATTAATTCCACAAGTGCACTCATGTGTTTCTTCATTTCTTCAAGAAATATTTATGGAACACCGACTTTATCTGGGCCACCTCAAGATGCTCATTTTAAAACACTGAATGCTATGAAGGAGTTTCCTGTCCTGATGTAGCTTTTAACTAAGGTTAATAGGAAAGAAAGAAGTCAACACATATCCTTTGAAGATGCTGAAGATATTTTAAGCTGAAAAAAAAATGAGTAATGTTTTAGGGTCATCGTCATGGAAATGTCATAGAGATAGCTTAAAGATGGAAAAAAAAGAATGTCTTAATTAGTGAATAAATGTAAATTAATCATTGGCACAATTAATTAATGGTCTTTGTCTAGTGCCTTAAGCTTATACATATGAGATATTTTTCAAATTAAGAAATTGGAATGATGACTGCTAATGGCTTTAAGATTTTACTTAAGTGACATAAGCATCCTGTAGATGGTGTGGGTGGAGCTGAGAGTCCAGTCTTCTGGATAATTCTGTCTGCTTTCTGGGTCTCATGTGGTTCTTTGGATGCCATGTCACTACTGATATCAGTTCAGTTAGATAACAAAGGCCAAGGATGGGTTTTTCGAGGTTGGTGAAACCATCTCATCTCTGCTCATTTTCATGAAGAGTCAACTGGCCTCTTCTGTGACCTCTTCGCTTTCCTCCTGGCCTTTTCCTTTTAAGCCCTGAACTTGCCGGACTCCCTTCAGGGGAGCACTACTCCAAGCCAGAACAGTGGGAACACATTATGTATCTCAGACAGTGACCCACCCCGTAGAAATCCTGTTGTCCACATAGTAATCCAACTCCGAGACCTCGGATTTCTAATGTTCGTTCTTTCTGCCTCTCTTGTTCCTCTTTCCAGCAGCCTCTCTTACACTACTCTAAGTAGGGCTTTGCAAATCTTTTGCTAGAAGGATCTCTTTTGCATTTTTCCATGTTAAGGAATTTGGTCATGGGCCAAAGGTAAGGCTCCATGAGAAATGGAAGACAGAAAACTGACAAGTGCTGGCTCACAACGTCAGGAGTTTAAGAAATATAACACTACCTTCTCTGACTTAAATAGTTTCTGGATTTTCATTCTGCCAAATGATAGAAAGTAAACCTCGGGGT
>PVLC010050580.1:0-10073 GCA_004027655.1 Graphiurus murinus | reverse complement strand
AATCCCAGCATTTGGGAGGCTGAGACCGGAGGATCCGGGTTCGCGGCCAGCCTCAGCTACCTAGTGAGGCACTCTGCAACTTAGTGAGACTCGGTTTCAAAATAAAGAATAAAAAATAGGGCTGGGGGTATAGCTCGGAGGTAGAATGCCCCTGAGTTCAATCCCCAGTACCGCAAAAAAAAAAAAAAAAAAAAAAAAAGAATAAACCGGTCATGGTGGCTTATGCTTATAATCCCAGTACTTGGGAGGATGAGATAGGAAGATCACAGGTTCAAGGACAACCCCAACAAGTAGTGAGACTCATCAGTCTAGTGAGACTCTATTTCCAAATAAGAAATAAAATCGGGATGGGGGTGTACCTCAAAGATAGAGTGCCTCTGGGTTCAATCCTCAGTACCACAAAGGAAAAAAAAAGAATAGAAATAGGACTCGGGGTATAGCTCAGAGGTAGAATGCCCCTGAGTTCAATACCAAAAAAATAAAAATAAAATAAATAAATAAATAATAAAAAATAAGGCTGGGGGTGTAGCTCGGAGGTAGAATACCACTGGGTTCAGTCTTTAGTGAGACACATTCTCACACACACACACACACACACACACACACACACACAGAGACATTCAGCACATACAAAGTTACAAAATGGCAGTTTTACAAAATGGAGCCTAAGCTCTTCCTTTGATAGAAAAGATCTAATTATATTCTTGCACTGGGAATTGAACCCAAGAGCATTCTACTGCCAAGCTACACTCCCAGCCCTTTTTTATTATTTGTTTGGAAACAGGGTCTCGATAGGTTGCTAAGGATGTCCCTAAACCTGCCATCCTCCTGTCTCTGCCTCCCAAATACTGAGATTATAGGCATTCAACACCATTCTTGGCCCCAGTATTGGTAATATGTGACTTCCTTTTTTCTCAGTTCTTTTTTTTGGGGGGGGGGGGTTTTACTGGGGATTGAACTCAGGGCATTCTACCTCCAAGATGTACCCTCAGCCCTATTTTTAATTCTTTATTTTGAAACCGAGTCTCACTAAGTTGCAGAATGCCTCACTAGGTAGCTGAGGCTGGCCGCGAACCCGGATCCTCCGGTCTCAGCCTCCCGAATGCCTGGATTACAAGCGTGCACCACCACGCCCGGCTTCTTTTTTCTCAGTTCTTAAAGAGGTTTTTCAATTTACTCATTTGGGGTTAGGGTGCTGGGGATTGAAGCTGGGGGCATCTACCCCTGAGCTACATCCCTAGGCCTTTAAAACAAATTTGTGTGTGTGCGAAAGCATGCGCACTCTCGTGTGTGTGTGTGTGTGTGTGTGTGTGTGTGTGTGTGTGTGTTACTAGGGATTGAACCCAGGGGAGTTCTACCTCTGAGCTACACCCCAGCCCTATTTTATTTATTTACTTATTTGTTTATTTATTTATTTATTGTGGTACTGGGGATTGAACTCAGGGGCATTCTACCTCCGAGCTATACCCCCAGCCCCATTTTTTATTCTTTATTTTGAAACAGGGTCTCACTAAGTTGCAGAGTGCTTCACTACGTAGCTGAGGCTGGCCACGAACCCGGATCCTCCGGTCTCAGCCTCCCGAATGCTGGGATTACAAGCGTGCACCACCACGCCCAGCTTACTTATTTTTTGTGTGTGTGTGGTACTGGGGATTGAACTCAGGGGCAGTCTACCTCCGAGCTATACCCCCAGCCCTATTTTTTATTCTTTATTTTGAAACAGGGTTTCACTAAGTCACAGAGGGCCTCACTATGTAGCTGAGGCTGACCGAGAACCAAGATCTTCCTGTCTCAGCCTCCCAAATGCTGGGATTACAAGGGTGCACCACCACCCCCGGCTCCAGCCCTATTTTTTATTCTTTATTTTGAAATAGGGTCTCACTAAGTTGTGGAGGGCCTCACTAGGTAGCTGAGGCTGGCCGTGAAACTGGATCCTCCTCAACCTCCTAAATGCTGGGATTACAAGCGTGTGCCACCTCGCCCAACTTTTGTGTGTGTGTGTGTGTGTGTGTCTTGCTGGGGATTGAACCCAGGACCATTCTACTTCTGAGCTACAGCCCCAGCCCTTTTTAATTTTCTTTATTTTGAAACAGGGTCTCACTAAGTTGCAGAGAGCCTCACTAAGTAACTGAGGCTGGCCTCAAACCCTGATCCTCCTGTCTCAGCCTCCCAAGTACTGGGATTACAAGCGTGGGCCACCACGCCGGCAGTCCGGTTTTGTGTTTTTTTTTTAAACAGGATTTCATTAAGTTACTGAGGGTCTTGCTGAATTGCTGAGGCTGACCACCTTGAACCTTCAATCCTCCTGTTTCAAGCCTCCCAAATACTGGGATTATAGGCCTGTGCTCTGCTTACTGATTGTTTTTTGCTTCTTTTTTGTGGGATTGAACTCAGGGGCATTCTACCTCCGAGCTATACCCCCAGCCCTATTTTTTTATTCTTTATTTTGAAACCATGTCTCACTAAGTTGTGGAGTGCCTCACTAGGTAGCTGCGGCTGGCCTTGAACCCGGATCCTCCAGTCTCAGCCCCCCCCCCACACACACACACACACACGCTGGGATTACAAGGGTGCACCACCACACCGGGCTCCTGATTGGTTTTTTTTTTTTTTTTTTTTTTTTTTTTTTTTTTTTCGGTACTGGGGATTGAACTCAGGGGCATTCTACCTCCGAGCTACACCCCCAGCCCTATTTTTTATTCTTTATTTTGAAACCGAGTCTCACTAAGTTGCGGAGTGCCTCACTAGGTAGCTGAGGTTGGCCGAGAACCTGGATCCTCAGGTCTCAGCCTCCTGAATGCTGGGATTACAAGCGAGCGCCACCACGCCCGGGCACCTGATTGTTTTTTAAACTTTAAGAGTGGTTCGTTTTCTTTAACCCTTTGTTACTCAAAGTTCTTGGAATCCCAAGAAATGTTCTCTTCTTGTATATTATACTGATTAAGTCAGAGTTAATTTGATTTCAAAGCTAAGAACAGTGTTTAGTAAAACCTTGTTTTCAAAGATGCTTTTTGAAATAGAAAAATACTGTAACACGAGTTGTGAATATTCAGTTTCTTGTTTAACCAACGAGAAGGATATTGCCTTTCTTTTTACCATTAATCACTTCTCAATAAATGTGAAATCCTCTTGAGCACGAAAAGCATAGATAAACTTTTGGTTTCATTGATCTTTTTCTCGTGTGTGTGTGTGTGTGTGTGTGTGTGTGTGTGTGTGTGTGTGTTTGTTTCTGGGGATAGAATCTGGGACCTAATAATGCATGCTAGGCCTAACTTCTACCACCAAGTTCTTCCCTTCCCCCATACATTTTTCCTTTTTTTTTTTTGGTGGTGGTACTGGGGCTGGAACCCAAGGGCATTCTACCTCTGAGCTATACCCCCAGCCCTAGTTTTTATTCTTTATTTTGAAACAGAGTCTCACTAAGTTGGGGAGGTCTTCACTAAGTAGCTGAGGCTGGCTGAGAACCTGCAATCCTCCTGTCTCAGCCTTCCAAGTACTGGGATTACAAGCGTGCACCCCCACACCTGGCTTATTTCTTCCTCTTTTTAATTTCATGGATTTTTGGTTCTATTGAATCCTTTTGTTTCTTGACAGTGGATCTTATTTTCTGCCATTTTGCGTGTCTTCACCACACCTGGCTTGTCTCCTAATATTTTACTGAAGGCCAGATATTGTAAGTACGAATAAATCGTGTTTATACCTAGAAAATTGCATACCTGAACATTAATTGTAGGGGGTTGAATCATTCTAGGTCAGAAGTCGAGTTTCAGTTTTGTTGTTGCAAAGGGTACCTTAAATATCATTGGCTTCAAGGGTTTTTTTTGTTACTTTCTGCTTAGGCTGAGATTTGGAATATAGGAATGTATTTCTCAATTTTCCTATTCAGCTCCCGGCTTTTGACTTTCCTGTGCGAGTGTTCCTAAGTGGGGGATTTCTAGGTGTCTGGCTCTGTCCCCACTAGTATCCTGTTGTACTTGGTGCCTGTTAACCTGTGGTGGCTTCAGAAATTTGTTGACCTGGTCTCAGTCTTGAATAAGCCTAACGTGCTTGGGCATCTGGTAGGGCTATCTCAGTGATCTTTCTCCTCTACACCAAGCTACATGGAGTGTCTTTGCAGGTCTTGTTCAGAAAAAGGGTTTTCTCAAGCCTGCCTGTGGTAGATCTCTAATGGCATTGGTATAAAATCTTGGGCTTAGCCCAGCATGGTGGGTGGTGTATGCACGTAATCACAGTACTTGGGAGGCTGAGATAGGGAGGATCACAGGTTTATGGCTAACCTCAGCAACTTACCCCCTCTGCAACTTAGTGAGACCCTGTTTCTAAATAAAAAATAAAAAAGGACTAGGAGATAGAATGCCCCTGGGTTCAATCCCCAGTCCTCCCTCCCGGCCCCCCACCTACACACACAGAAAGGTCTTGGCCTTATGACTGTTTTCTGCCGTCTAGTAGTAGACTTATTTTTCTCATCCTTCTGTCACTTTTGCCTTGAGGGATTACAGTGCTTTAAAGCTGTTATTGTTTGTGTGTGTGTGTGTATGTGTCTGTGTGTGTAGGGGGTACTGGAGATTGAACCCAGGGGCATTTTATCTCCGAGCAACATCCCCAACACTATTTATTTATTTATTTATTTATTTATTTATTTATTTATTTATTTATTTATTTATTTTGCGGTACTGGGGATTGAACTCAGGGGCATTCTACCTCCAAGCTCTATACCCCCAGCCCTAGTTTTTATTCTTTATTTTGAAATAGGGTCTCACTAAGTTGCGGAGTGCTTCACTAGGTAGCTGAGGCTGGCTGGGAACCTGGATCCTCCAGTCTCAGCCTCCCAAATGCTGGGATTACAAGCGTACGCCACCACGCCTGCCTCCCCAACACTATTTAAAAAACAAAACAAAACAGGGACTCACTAGGTTTATGAGTCTCCCTGCTTGCTAAACTGTCCTCAAACTTGCCATCCTCCTGTCCCAGCCTCTCAAGTACTGGGATTATAAGCATGTGCCACAACGCCTGGCTTAAATTCTTATTTTGTCTATGGCTAGCTCACATTTCACCTTTAGCAGTTTATTAACATTTTGTTTAGAAACAAGTTCTCATTAAGTTGAAAAGGGTCTCACTAAGTTGCTGAAGATGGCCAAAACCTATAATCTTCCTGCCTCACTCAGCCTTCTAAGTACTGGGATTATAAAACAGGAACCACCTGGCCTATCTATCACAGTGCTTTTTACCCAGTGCTTTGGTAACGTGATTGGATTATGTTTTGTTTCTTTTTCTTTTTTTGGTACTGGTAATTGAACCCAGGGGCACTCTACCTCAGAACTATAACCCCCACCCTATTTTATTTTTATTTTGAAACAGAGTCTTACTAAGTTGACAAGAGTCTTACTACTTGCTGAGGCTGTCCTTAAACCTGCATTCCTTTCAGCCTTCCAAGTACTGGGATTATAGGCATGTGCCACCAGCCCAGCTCTATGTTTCAATACTAAGATAAGCATGTATATTTAAACTTTTTTTTTTTCGTTCCTGGGGATTGAACTCAGGGGCATTCTACCTCCGAGCTATGCCCCCAGCCCTATTTTTTATTCTTTATTTTGAAACCGGGTCTCACTAAGTTGCGGAGTGCCTCACTAGGTAGCTGAGGCTGGCCGCAAACCCGAATCCTCCAGTCTCAGCCTCCCAAATGGTGGGATTACAAACATGTGGCACCACGCCCCGGCTCTAAACTTTATTTTTAAACCAGCTATAGAGGCACACGCCTATAATCCCAGTCCTTGGGATGCTGAGATCAGGAGGATTGTAAATTCAAGGGCAGCCTCAGCAAGTGGTAAGGCTCTCATCAACCTAGTATGACACTGTTTCAAAATAAAAGTAAAATAGGGCTGGGGTTTAGCTCAGAGGTAGAATGCTCCTGGGTTCAATCCCCAGTACCACCCCCCAAAAAATTTTAGGATTTTAATAACTTGCAAATGTCAAGAGATTAAATTTAACAAATAATTATTGAGATCCTACTATCACACTAGTATAGGTCTGTGAGACATTTTGGGAATGAAGGTTAAGAAAATTTTTTATTAGAACTCATTTTTTCTCTCTTTTTTTTTTTTTTTGTGGTACTAGGGATAGAACCGAGGCATTCTACTGCCAAGCTACACCCCCAGTCCTATTTTTTATTCTTTGTTTTTGAAACAGGGTCTCACTAAGTTGCAGAGAGCCTCACTAAGTAGCTGGCTGAGGCAGGCCTTGAACCCATATCCTCCAGTGTCAGCCTCCCGAGTACTGAGATTACAAGTCTGTGCCATCACGCCTGGCTTTTTGCCATTTTTAATGTTTGCATGTTTCCTTAAGCATTCAAGCAGATTTTAGGTTACCTTTCCTCAGGAATGCTAAGGTGTTTCTGTTTTGATTGGGAAAGATGGTCCTTCCCCTCCCTCCCTTCTTCCCTCCCTTCTTTCCCTTTTTGTACTAGGGATATAACCCAGGGGCATTCTACCTCTGAACTACACCCCAGCCCCATTTTATTTTTTGCTGTTTGAAACAGGGTCTCACAAGGTTACTGGGGGCCTCACTAAGTTGCTGTTGCTGGCCTTGAACCTTTAATCTTCCTGTCTTAACCTCCTGATGGCAGGTTCAAAACCAGCTCAACATTTTAGCAAGACTTTTGTAGCTGGGAGGTAAAATTCCTCTAGGTTCAATAGCCAGTAACAAAAACAACAACAAAAAGTTCAGGGTAGGCACCCTTTGTACACTGCTGCTTGAAACCACTTTTCCAGAAAGCATTTTGTTATCAAATGTTAATCTTTTTTTTTTTTTTTTTTTCATACTGGGAATTGAGCCCAGAGGCAAGTATACTTCCAAGCTACACTCCTAGCCAGATTTTATTTCTTACTTGGAAACAGGGTCTCACTAAATTGATGAGAATCTCACTACTTGCTAAAGCTATAATCCTCCTATCTCAGCCTCCCAAATAACCAGGATTACAGGTGTGTGCCACCACACCCCCTCCAAAAGTCAATCTTTGACCTAGTAAATTCACTTCTAAGAAACTAACTTCTTTCTAGGCATGGTGGCCCTAGCCTAGAACTTGGGAGGCTGAGACAGGAGGATCACAGGTTGGAGGATAGCTTGTTTCAAAACAAAACAATAAAAAGAGCTAGGGCTGTAGCTTGAAGGTAGAATGCCCCTGATGGGTAGAGCAATCCAGGGGTGCGATAGTAGCCACTGGTTCAATTGGGAGACACTGAATTAAAATAAGGGGATAGTGGCAGTGCTGAGGTGATGTAATTTTTTTTTTCTGAAAAGGGGCTGTAAGCCAGCAAGTTTGGGAATCTATGGAGAGGGCCTTCTGTTTCCTTTTTATTAAGTTGAGTCTCTTTGTGTTGGCTCCTAGTTCTGTCCATTACTGAGAGTAGGGTATTGAACTATTTAGCTATTACTCTCTTTTTCATTTCTTTTTGGCAGGGGCTACTGGAGGTTGAACCCAAAGGCATTCTACCTTCAAGCTATACCCCCCAACCCTATTTTATTTTACTTATTTATTTATTTATTTTTTTGCGGTACTGGGGATTGAACTCTGGGGCGTTCTACCTTTGAGCTATACCCCCAGCCCTATTTTTTATTCTTTATTTTGAAACAGGGTCTCACTAAGTTGCGGAGGGCCTCACTAAGCAGCTGAGGCTGGCCGCGAACCCGGATCCTCCGGTCTCAGCCTCCCGAATTCTGGGATTACAAGCGTGCGCTACCATGCCCGGCTCCTATTTTATTTTTTATTTGTAAAAAGGGTCTCACTAAGTTGCTGAGAGGTCTTGCTAAGTTGTTGAGGTTGCCTTGAACCTGAGATCCTCTTGTCTCAGCCTCCCATGTACTAGGATTACCAGTGTGTACCAGCATACCGACCTTGTCTATTTTAATTTCACTTGTTAAGAGTTTATTTGTTTAGCTTTAGTACTGGAGATTGAAACCAGGGGCATTTTACCTCTGAGCTATACCCCCACCCCTATTTTTTATTCTTTATTTTGAAATAGGGTCTCACTAAATTGTGGAGGGCCTCACTAAGTAGCTGAGGCCAGTGGAGAATCCAGATCCTCCCGTCTCAGCCTCCCAAGTACTTGCATTACAAGCGTGCACCACCATGCCTGGCTAGTTTATGTATTTTTAAATTTCCAGCCGGGCGTGGTGGCACATACTTGTAATCCCAGTACTTGGGAGGCTGAGACCAGAGGACTGCAGGTTCGCAGCCAGCCTCAGCTACTTAGTGAGATCCTGACGCACATTTGTAACCCCAGTACTTGGGAGGCTGAGACAGGAGGATCACAGGTTTGAGTTCCTATTTCAAAATAAAGGATAAACTAGGGCTGGAGGTGTAGCTCGGAGGTAGAATGCTTCTGGGCTCAATCCCCTTTGCCCCCCTCCACACACACACACACACACAAATTCAAGTATTTGCTAGTTTCTAAGTTTTATTATTATTATTATTATTATTATTATTATTATTATTGATATATAATTTGATTTACAGTTGTGGTCAAAGAACATTTTTACAAGAGTTTAGTCGTGAAATATACCAAGACTTGTTTTATGGTTCAGCAAATTGTCTTGCATGGTGGTGTGCTTATGTAATCCTAGTACTTGGGAGGCAGAGACAGGAGGATCACAGGTTTGAGGCCAGCCTCAGCAATTTAGTGAGACTCAGCCACCTGGCAAGACCATTTCAAAACAAAAAATAAAGGTGGGCTGGAGGGTATAGCATGGAGGTAAAATGCCTCTGGGTTCAACCCCCAGTACAACAACAACAAAAAAAAAACTGCTTTACACCAATACATTGTTTTATCATTTTTTATGATTTCCATTTAATGACTCTGGGATTGAAATAGGTTTACCCTTAGTTTTGAAATGGCTCCTCAAAAACAATTTATAGACACTGATTACAAATAAAAATTCCTCATCTATTTGCTATATAGAAATTTTTTTAGGGAATTTTATACTGAACAAAGAAATTTAGGTAAGACTTATATTCTGTCAATAGAACTACTTAAATAATAAATGCCTTGAATGATAACTTTTTATAAGCTAACATTAACTCTAGGAAAAAGCAAAAACAAAAGGGGGGGATGGCAATTTAAAACTGTCATTTGGTTATGGGGAAAAAGTTATTTGGAAAGATAGTTTGAGACTTCTGTTTTGAATTTTTGAGTTTGGTGGTGTTGTAGTACATTTGGCTGCTGAGCCGGGCGTGGTGGCGCACGCTTGTAATCTCAGCATTCGGGAGGCTGAGACCGGAGGATCTGGGTTCTCGGCCAGCCTCAGCTACCTAGTGAGGCACTCCGCAACTTAGTGAGACTCGGTTTCAAAATAAAGAATAAAAAATAGGGCTGGGGGTGTAGCTCGGAGGTAGAATGCCCCTGAGTTCAATCCCCAGTATCGCAAAAAAACAAACAAACAAAAATAAATAAAATATTATAAACTGGATAGAACTTTATAATAGTTTTGTAGCCTGGGAAGTCCAATCTAGACACAAATTTGGTGTCTAGTGAGTGCTTTCTTAAAAATTATTAACATCCCACTATAACCTCATGTGGTGGGAGAGACTGGGGATCTTGTAGGTCCGTTTTCCTCTCAGACAGTGTCTTACTGTGTTGCCAAAATTGGCCTCAAATTCACTATCCTCCTACTTCAGCCTCCTGAGTTAACTAGGACCACAGGCATGTATCACATTTCTGAGCCTAGAGGGGAGAGCCATGAACTAATCTCACAAAGGAACTCAACAAATACAGGGGGCTGACTGTATTCTTTTTTTTTTTTTTTTTTTAACAGTGTGTGTGTGTGTGTGTGTGTGTGTGTGTGTGTGTGTGTACACGTACACATGCATGCTAGGGATTAAACATGGGCATTATACCTCTGATTTACACTCCCAGCCCTATTTCATTTTTTAATTTTGAAACAGGGTGTTACTAAGTTGCTGAGACTGGCTTCGAACCTGTGATCCTCTGGTTTCAGCCTGCCAAGTACTGGAATTACAGGTGTGTGCCATCATACCTGGCTTGACTGTATTCTTTTTTTTTTTTTTTTTTTTTTTTTGG
>PVLC010050579.1:0-10066 GCA_004027655.1 Graphiurus murinus | reverse complement strand
AGCTCAGGAGCCACCTAGGTCTCTTGTTACCTAGGTGGGGCGTGAGAGCTCAGTTCAGTTCTGGAAACTTCATAGCCCCATTGATGACTGCTTGCCTGGTTTCCCAGAGGAAAACAAGCCCGGGGAAGGCAGGAGGAGGGAAGGTCCGTGAGCCTGTGTTGGAGGCTGACAGAAGGGAGGGGAGCGTTCCACCCTCAACCATCATCCACAGTGAAGAGAGCCGTGGCAGCTTTCCTGGGAGGAAACTCAGCAGAGTCCCTGGTAACCTGATCAAGGGAGCAGATCAGGGGATCACGGGGGCTGCTGGGCCTGGAAAGAGACCTGGGGGGGGGGGCAGAAGGGGCAGGTTCCACGATGACAGATCTGGGGACAGTGGAAACAGCCTGGAGATGTGGGTGTGAATCTCTCTACCTCTAGCTAGCAATTCACTAGCCAGGTGACCTTCTCCCCCCTCTGGTCACCTCTGAGCCTCAGTTTCCTCTATGAAATGGAACTAATCCGGCCACAGTGATAAGAAATGTGATTAGATGGAGGTCTACCACTGACACAGGTTCTGCCCCGAGTCAAAGCTCAAGGCACGTTCTCTCCTGCGGCCTTGACTCTCTTCCCTTTGGGGGAAGCTGTCCTCACCATCTTCCTCATAAACCAAGCCAGGGTTGAGGCTGCACCTTGGGAACTTTGCTGCCCCAACAAGCCTTGTGGTGGTGGGGGGGACCCTCAGTCTCTGCTGGGCTCAGGCCACTGAAGCCCAGCACCCAGACCCAAGCTGGCTGTACTGGCCACACGCCAGCTTCTAGCATCTCCTTCACTTATCACTATTTGTTTTGGAGGCTTCTGGGAAGCGAGATTCTACCTGAGGGAATCTTTGGCTCTGGGAATTTGTGACACCTGAGATTTTGAACGCTCAAGAAAGCCCAAAACACAGTTAAGTGCCCCAGGCCCTGGTGTAGGGACAAACACCACTTAGAGCCCTGGCTTGCAGCAGCCCTCTATCCAAAGCCCAAGGCAGAGTTTGTGGCGGAACCTGCCTGAACCAGCCACTCTCTGGAGGTGGAGGTTTATGAAAGTCTCTGTTCCACACCTGAAAAAATAAATAATAAGCATTTAACCTCCCCCCCATGGCTTGTTTGGATTTGTTTTAATATAAAAAGTAACATCTAGGGGAAGATGATTTAAGTAAGTGGTGGATGTGTTCTTGTAATCACCTATCAGCAGAAACCCCAAATTTACTGCAATTTGGAAAGCAAAGATGGAGAGATATCCTTTATAAAACCTCTACTTAGCCAGGTGAGGTGGCACATTCCTATAATCCCAGTACTTGGGAGACTAAAACAGGAGGATCACAGGTTCAAGGTAGCACACAGTAACTAAGTGAGACTGTTTCAAAATAAAAAATGATAAGGACTAGGGGTGTAGTTCAGTGGTAGAGGATGTCCCTAGGTCCAATCCCCAGTACCAAAATAAAATAAAATCTCTGCTCAATGAATATCTTTTCAAATCCCAGATTATCTGTCAGGGCTCCAGTTCTTTGAAATTCTAAAATAGACTTTAAAATTGATGGATATAAAATAAGCAGGATTATTGTAGTAAATTTGAAAAAAATAGAGGGGGAAAACCCTCAAATTATTCCCACCACATAGAAATAACCTTTGGAGGTGTGTGTGGGTGCATTGTGATACACTGTATCTACTTTCTATCATGGTTACATTCTAACCTAGGCATTTCCCCAGTCATCAATCTACAAGGAAATAATTTTTTTTTTTTTTTTTTTTTTTTGCGGTTCTGGGGATTGAACTCAGGGGCATTCTACCTCCGAGCTACACCCCCAGCCCTATTTTTTATTCTTTATTTTGAAACCGAGTCTCACTAAGTTGTGGTTGTGGAGTGCCTCACTAAGTAGCTGAGGCTGGCCGCAAACCCAGATCCTCCGGTCTCAGCCTCCCGAATGCTGGGATTACAAGCGTGTGCCACCACGCCCGGCTAGGAAATAATTTTTAACTTTTAACTTCTGCATAACAGTTCATTCTATGGTCAAACATAGGTTTCTTTTCAACACATAGGCACAGGTAAAAACTTTCTCAACAAGACCTCAAAAGCACAAGCAACTCAAAGGAAGATCAATACATGGGATTGTATTAAACTAAAGAGCTTCTGTGCAGCAAAGGAAACTATCAAGAACCTCAACAGAAAACCCACAGAGTGGGAGAAAAATTTTGCCAGTTACTCTTCTGATAGAGGACTAATATCTAGGATATACAGAGAACTCAAGAAACTCACAGCTCAGAAAACAAATAACCCAATCAAAAAATGGGAAAAGGATCTAAATAGACACTTCACAAAAGAATACAAATGGCCAGTAAATGTATGAGGAAATGTTCCACATCATTAGCAGTCAGAGAGATGCAAATCAAAACTACCTTGAGATTTCACCTAACTCCAATCAGAATGGCAACTATCAAAAACACAAACAACAACAAATGCTGGCGAGGGTGTGGAGAAGTGGGAACCCTAATACATTGTTGGTGGGATTGCAAATTAGTGCAACCACTTTGGAAAACAGTATGGAGGATCCTCAGACAAATGGGAATGATCCTACCATATGACCAGCAATACCTCTACTGGGTATCTACCCAAAAGAACAGAAACCAAACTAGCTGCACAGTTTACAATTGCCAAACTATGGAACCAGCCAAGATGTCCATCAACAGATGAATGGATTACAAAACTATGGGATATGTACACAATGGAATTTTACTCAGCCATAAAGAAGAACAAAATCATGATATTTGCAAGGAAATGGAAGGAACTGGAAAACATTATGTTAAGTGAGATTAGTCAGTCACAAAAAGTTAAAAATCAAATGTGGAAGCTAGGGAGAAAATGGGACATAAGAGGGACTCCAGATGAAAGAGAATCCTTAGGTGAACAAAGAATTTGACTTAATGGAAGGTGATGGGGGGAGGGAGGACACCCTAATGAACATGATGTACTTTCTATGAACACATCAAAGTCAATCACTAAACTGACCTTGAGAAGGAGGGAGGAGGAGGGAGTGGGTTGGGAATTGGGGAAGGGTTAAATGAGAAATGTGTGCATGAATGTCTTTACCTATACTAGCTTGTACCTAACAAAGGTGTGTGCCTACAGTGTACCAAATAAAGGAAAGATGTGAAAAAAAAAAAAAAAGATTTGTTAAAGTTACACCCATAGATTTTGGATCTACATAACACGGAGCCCACTTCTATTAACCTGGCAGAAACAGCTAAGACATTTGTAGATCGGCTCTAAGCCTTGGTCACTACCTGGCCCTTATTTACCTCCTTGCTAGGAGGAGCTATTGTAGCAACAGCAGTAGTCATTCTAGGTTTATGCATTCTACAGCTTGTTGTACGCCTTGTGATCAATGCCTATGTTAGTATATGAGCAGATTTACATGGAATAAAAATGCAAGCACTGCCTCACACAGGGCCTGGTAGTCAATGAAGGCTTCGATTTTCTCAGGGCAAATCAACCTAAGACAGGGCTCGTTGAATGACTCATCGAGACCCCATGACGGGTAAGATTAAGCACCTGGTAGGAAACGACCTAAGACAGGCACAGTCCTTCATGCATTTTAAAATAAAAACGGAGGAGTTGTGTGAGCCCAGCTGGGCCCTATCCCCCCTGGCAGTTGCTATCTGTATATATGAGTAATTATACTGACTCTTCTGCTATGGCTACATTGGCGTCTCGAAGTCTGGAGATTGCCCCTAGGATGCGTAGATGAAAGACCCTCCTACTTCTTAGAAAGTAAATATACGACCCTAAAGGAGTATGGTTTTATGACTCTAGAAAGTTTGCTTGACCAGACTATGTCAAGAATGTGGGCTATACGTGTAAAACGAAGAAGTGGTGCTATTTGTGATCTGACAATGATTGATATCTCAAAAATGTCTATGTAACCCTGTTGTACCCAGTTGTACTCAAGAAATGTGTAAAAAAAAAAAAAAGCCATGCCGAAAATATAAATAAAAATAAATTTAAAAAAACATAGGTTTCTTTGTAACAATTCTCATTTTGAAATTTAAGTTGTTCTCACTTCTGCTCTTATAAAAATGTTTAATAACCATCTCTGCACATTACCCCAGAAGCTACTTAGGATAAATTTCTTAAAAGTGGACTCTCTGGGTCAAAGGCTGTGAACATTTTAGAGCTGTTAGCGTGCCCCACTTTGGCTGGTTTCTTCCTTTACTTCTTCAAAAAACATTCCCACTTTGGGATCAAAGAAGTATTTGCTTAAATTTTCAGTAATAGTTCTTCATTATGTATGTTAAGATTATAATCCAGCTGGACTAATCATAACATTAATAATAAACTTGGATAATCTTTTTTGGGTGGGTACTATGAACTGGACACAGAGCTAAAAACTTTATAGGCATTATCTCACCTCACCCCTACAATTACGCTATGAGAGAGAAACTATCTTTATATCCATCTAACATAAGAAGAAACTAAGAGTTTTAATTGAGCTTGGTACGTGGACAAGATAGGCATCTAACTTCATTTTCCCATATTATTCCAACATCATTTAAACAGCTAAACATTCCCCTACTGACATCACATTTACCATAAAATACCAGTTCCTTTTACCGCTTCTAAAGCTTCCTTTTCTTTTTCATAGCTGCCTGTCTTTTTTAAATTCCACATTATTTTCATCATTGAGACTTTATAATGGTGTGTGTGGAGCCGAACATGGTGGCTCACACTTGTAATCCCAGCATTTGGAAGGCTAAGACCGGAGGATCCGGGTTCTCGGCAAGCCTTAGCTACCTAGTGAGGCACTCCACAACTTAGTGAGACCCTGTTTCAAAATAAAGAATAAAAAATAGGGCTGGGGATATAGCTTGGAGGTAGAATGCCCCTGAGTTCAATCCCTAGTACCACACACACAAAAAAAAGGGATGTGTGTGTGTGTGTGTGTGTGTGTGTGTGTGTGTGTGTGTTGAATCCAGGACATTCTATCTCTGAGCTACACCCTCAGTCCTATTTTATATTTTTATTTTGACACAGGGACTCACTAAGTTGCTGAGAGCCCTGCTAAATTGCTGAGGCTGTCCTTGACCCTGTAATCCCCCATCTCAGCCTCTCAAGTACTGAGATTACAGGAGTACTGGGATTACAGGTATGTGCGTCCATGCCCAGCTAAAATGCATTTTAATATCAGTGTGAAGTCAGTCACCTGTTCTTTTTCTTTCCCAGAAATTTTATTACTCTTTTTATACTTTTATTTTTTCCAGGTGAATTGTTTCAGGTGAATCCATTTTGTCCAATTAAAACCAAGCCTCAGACAGGAGAGGTGGAGCACACACTGGTAATCCCAGTACTTGGGAGACTGAGACAGCAAGATCGCAAGTTCAAAGACAGCCTCAGCAACTCAGCAAGTCCCTGTCTCAAAATAAAAAAAAATAAAAAGGGCTGGTGGCCAGTGGTAGAGCATCCCTGGATTTGATCCCTAGAACCACATACAATAATAATAATAGTAAGCCTCATATTTGTATTAGAATCACATAATAATGTAGACATTTGGGCAATGGCTATTGATACTTCCAGAGAAGTCATAGACAGCCCCAAACACCTATAAATTAACACCGTTGTGTTAAAACGACAGTCTAGCCAGGGATTCCTCCAGGTGGGCAGTGCCAAGGGATGGGGACAGGTGCAGAGGACAGAAGTCACTGCATCTGTTGACCTCGGGGGAGTCACTTCCCTCTTTGAATCTTTCTTTTCTCCACAAGAACAATACCCACCTTGGCCAGCTAGAGCATTGTTTGGGGATGGACAGGGATCATGTTTGTGAAAGTGCTTTGAAAACTGCAGTAAGTAACACAAAGGTAAGGGATGACTCATGCCCGGAAAGCAGCCATAATGAGGCCCAGCTCTGATATGCAGTGGCGACATCTGGGTTTCTTGGAGAGCATTATCAGCACTCGTGCCCCCAACTGCACCTGGTGAACTTGGCCTTCGCCCCTGGGGAATGGCTGCTACGGCCTTCGCCGCTCCACTTCTGAGACTATGGGCCGGTTGTGCTGACCCAGCTGAAACCACGATTAAGTGGCTGAATGTTGGAAAGAAGTGTGGGGGCTTGTGGTTCACAGATACCAGTCTCCAGGGTGTTATAAAAATTAATAATTAATCCTTTCCTGCTTGCAGGAGGAGGACAGCCAGGAACCTCTGAGTGAGCGGGAGCAGGGATTGGCTGTCAGGTGCCGCCACCCTCCTCTCTGCCCCACGGCCTCCACTGTAAAGTGAGGGGCTGTACTTGATGAAAGTGAATTTGCAACTGAGAAACGCTGCACATTGTAATAATGAAGCCAGATCCTTTGCAAGAGACATCAAAGGCCTTCCAGGTGGTTGTCTTCCTGCTCCCAGCATGTAATGCCACCTGTCCTCAGACCCCAGCATGACTCCAGGGCTATAGGTGCATCAGCATACATGTGCACATGTGCACGCGTGCGTGCGTGCATACGTGTGTGTGCACATCCCTGTGTTCATCACGCGGGGGGCTAAGGGAAGAGGACAAAAGACCACATCATTGGGAACTCCTTCTAAACACAGCGGCCACTCCGTTCCCCCAGCATGTATCTGAGGGGTCAGGGGTGCACTACTGCGTTGGTCCTCCATCCACACTTGTCCTCCCTCTCAGACTCCAGGGTGGAGGACAGGATGAGGTTGCAGGGGGATTAGCAGGAGGATTTGGAACAACTGGCTCTCAGAACCACTGCTAGAGTTTGGATCTGAAATGTTCCCCAAAGACCCATACACTCAAGGCTTGGTCCCCAGACTGCGGTGCTACTGGGAGGGGGCAGAACCTTTAAGAGGTGGGTCCTGTTAGGAGGAAATTAGGTTATTGGGGTGTGCCTTTTCTTGTTGTTGTTGTTTTGGGAAATTTACTTGTTGGTTAGTACAGGGGCTTGAACTTAGGGGCATTCTACCTTCAAGCTACACCCCCAGCCCTTTTTATTGTTTATTTTGAAACAGGGTCTTGCTAAATTGCTGTGAGTCTAGTTCACTAAATTGCTGAGGCTGACCTCTAACCTTCGATCCTCTTGTCTTAGCCTCCCAAGTACTGGGATTACAGGCATGTGCCACCACGCCTGGCGGGGGTGTGTCTCTGAAGGGGACATTTGGATCCTGGCTTCTCTGTGTCTCTCTTTCACTTCCTAACCACAACAAGGTGAACAGGCCTCCTCTTCCACAAGCACCTGTCCTCATGTATTGTGCCACCACAGGCATGAAACAAGGGGCCAGCCCACCATGTGCCAAAATAAACCTTTCCTCCTTATAAGCTGGTTTATCTCTGGTGCTTGTTACAGCAACAGAAAGCTGACTAACCTAACCACCTCCTCCCAAGACCACCCCCCCCACACACACACCATCTGCAGGGCAGGAAAGCGGTCCGATCTCCACTTGCAGAGAGAGCCCTGTGAGATGAGGAGTGGCTTTCTGACTTCCTAGTTCCTAGCTTGGTGGCCAGCATGCAGTAGGAGCTTAACAAAAAGACTCTTGGACAAATAAATGAGACCTCCCATGATCTGCAGAGCTGGGGGTGGAACCTAGGGCCTCACACACATTAGGCAGGGCTCTGCCACAGAGCCACACCCCTAGCCTTACTTGAACCATTTCATGTCTACTCTCTGAGCATACCCCCCCGCCCCAATTCCAGTATCTCCTCTCCCTCTGGCCACTGCTCCCGTTGCACCTGCCTAGGATGCCTCCAGCTGCCTCCCCAGTCCTCCCAGGACTCCCCAGTCATGGCCCTACTGGCTTCATGGCCCTACTGGCTTCATGGCCCTGCTGGCTTTGTGGAGCCACCAAAGGGCAGCCTTGTAAGAGCTCAGTTCAATGGCAGTGAGAACTGTTTATTGAGCAGCATTACAGGGAAGCTTTGCTATACCTGCTTAAACAATAAGTAAGAGCACACATTGCCCAGATGAGCCAAGATGTGGCTCCCATTTCCTAGAACAAATCTAATATTGTCACAATCTCTACTCGGTCCTTGAGAGAAGCATTTAATTGGCTAATTAATTGATTGATTGGGGGGTAAATGTTTAATGAATCCAAAGTTCAATTCTAATGAGCCAGTCCACTCCTCCCAGAAAAGCGAGGCGTCCTCATGTCATTGCTCAGGAACTGAGGCATAGGTCCCCAGTTGGTCTTCACACAGCTTTACTCCAGGTGACAGCCTGGTCCATGAGCTGGACTGGCCCACTCTGTCCCTGGCCTTCCTGGGGACCTTGGCCGCTGGCCTCTGCAGCAAGTGTAACCTCTGGCTTGTTCTCTTGGTACCGACAACTCACCGACCACTTCCTACGTTCTGGAGAGCTCTGCCAACCCCTGAAGCATGGCCGTGACCCTCATTCAGCCCAAGACCCATGTGCAGCCTTAGGCTCTCAGTCAGCTGTGCATCAGAGACCCTCATGGGACAGGCAGGAAGCTAGGTCTCTTCTGGTTCCTCCCAACCCTCCTGGCACTCAGGCCTTTGGGAATGTCAAGCTGGGCACTCTCCTCTGCTCCCAGTGCAGTGCCCTCCCCTCCCCACACCTCTCCCACATCCTAGAGTTATCAGTGGGGCCTGGGCACAAGAGACCCTCTGCTTTTGCCTTTCTCCTCAATCTATTTGACTTATATCCTCCTGACCCCCCAGTGCTGGGATTTCAGACAGGAACAAGACAGACAGCACGTGGGAGTTTGACCACTGTGCCCCCAACCTTCCCCATCTTCTTCCCACAATTCCTTGGGCCCGAGGGGCAGGCTCTTAGCCTCCATCTTCCTCCGGACAGTGGCCCACCCACCAGCAGCATCAGCACCATCTGGGAGCTTGCTGGAAATACCGATTTTAACAAGATGCCCAGGGGACTCTTGTGCATCTGAAAGCCGGAGAAGCAGCGCGGGCTGTGTTGCTTTCTGGGGCTTTCTCCCTCAGTCTACAATCCGATCCTCAAGGCTTGCTTCTTGATGTAATTATGCACCATCTTCCTGTCAGACTGATTCCTGCTTTCACCTTAGGTTGTCTTCTTCCACCTTGCTTTTCTTTTCTTTTCTTTCTTTTTTTTTTTTCTTGTGGTCCTGGGAAGTTAACCCAGAGGCATTCTACCTCTGAGCTACACCCCCAGCCCTTCTTATTTTTTGTTTGGAAACAAGGTCTCACTAGGTTGATGAGAATCTTGCTAAGCTGCTGAGGCTGGTCTTGAACCTGAGATCCTCCTGTCTTAGCCTCCCAAGTACTGGAATTATAGCTCTCCGCCTTACTTTTCACATATGCATTTTATTAAAACCCATGTGTTCTTATAAGCCACTTTAAACTCTTCCTAAATCCAGGCAGAATAAATTTATGGGCAGATAATATTCTAGGTCCTTGAATGTACTTTATTCCACTTAGTCTTTCCAATATTCCTGCCTTTGTTTTGCAGATAAAGCTCAGAGAGTCTAACCAACCAACCCACCCAATACAGAGCAGCTGCTGGATGTCTGAGGCAAGGCCTCTCAGCACTCTGCCATCATAGCTTGGAACCAGTTGGGCATTGTCCCCAGGGGAGGCAGGACAACACCTTGCTCAGCAGAGACTCCAACCAGATCTGTAGCGAGCCCTGAGACTCTGCTGGACACCATGGGGATTCTCCTGGAATGTTGTGAGCAACAGCGGAACAGCCAAACCCTGGCTAGCTGGGAATTTTTCTTTTTTTCTCTGTGTGTGTGTGTGTGTGTGTGTGTGTGTGTGTGTGTGTGTGTGTTGCTGGGGATTAAACTCAGGGGCATTCTTTAAGCTGTTACACCCCCAGCCCTTTATTTATTTATTTATTTACTTAACTTTTATTTTTATTCTGAAACAGGGTCTCACCAAGTTGCTGACTTCAAACCTGCAATCCTCCTGTCTCAGTCTCCCCAGTAGCTGGGATTACAGGCATGCGCCACCACACCCTGCTGGGAATCTTGTTTATGTTACATCCACTTCCTCTGTTAATTGACCACAAGGTAGGTTAGGGTGGGACTGGGCCAGTGAATCAGCCAGTGGACACCTGTTCTGCTC
>PVLC010050578.1:0-10073 GCA_004027655.1 Graphiurus murinus | reverse complement strand
GCGGTAGATAGCAACGCCGGCGCAACGGCTATCACCAGCTACAGTCTGTACGGCGGCAGCATGATTTTGCTGTTCCTCGCCTCGACCCTCTATCACGCGATTCCGCATCAGCGGGCTAAGCTGTGGCTAAAAAAATTCGACCACTGCGCCATCTACCTGCTGATTGCCGGAACCTACACGCCGTTTCTGCTGGTGGGGCTAAATTCGCCGCTCTCGCGCGGGCTGATGATCGTCATCTGGAGCCTGGCGCTGCTGGGGATCCTGTTTAAGCTGACGATTGCGCATCGTTTTAAGATCCTCTCTTTAGTGACCTATCTGACTATGGGCTGGCTGTCGCTGATCGTCGTTTATCAGCTGGCGATTAAGCTGGCGATTGGCGGCGTGACGCTGCTTGCGGTGGGCGGGGTCGTCTATTCGCTGGGGGTTATTTTCTACGTTTGTAAGCGTATTCCGTACAACCACGCTATCTGGCACGGCTTTGTGCTGGGCGGCAGCGTGTGCCACTTCCTGGCGATTTATTTGTACGTCGGGCAGGCTTAAATTTTGAGAAATCTCCCGGCTCGCGCTACGCTTAGCCGGGCTACAGGTTCACCGTCGTCTGAGGGCTGGTAGCCCGGACATGGCGCGCCAGCGCCGCCTCCGGGACATTCTCCGTTGGTGATGGCTTGCCTGCCTGGGCTACGGCCTGGTGTTTTTTATTCAGACCACGGCTTTCACGATATCCATTAATCTGCGGATATCTTCTGGCCGGGTATTGCCGGTTTGCGGGTCGATTATCGAGCTGTAAACATGAGGCATCACGCGAGGTACGCCTGCTTCCAGGCAGCTTTGCAAAATAATGCCAAAGTTATCGAGATCGATTCCGCCGGTTGGTTCGATTAACGTCATCCCGTTACGAGCTGCCGTGGTCGCCAGCATATACAGCTCCGGTAACGACTTTTCGCCGCCCATGGGGAAAAACTTCGCCGCATGGGCCCCCATGTCCTGCATCATGCGTACCGCCGCATCGCAGGAGACGCGTGCCGGCGTACCCTGACAGCTGCTGACGCCGGTGGAGATAAGAACCTCGCCAGGGGTTCCCGTTGGGCTGACCAGCGCGTTAATGCAGGTCTGCTGCCCGCCCGTAGCTGCCAGCGCCCCTGCGGCAAACCCGCAGCCGGTAAAGGTCTGATTAACATGCGCCGGGTGAAGCGCTGACGCGATCATCGCCGCTTTGTAATACTGCGCAGGATCGCCGGCGCCCAGGCCTACGGAGATGGAGGGTATCTCCGCCATCCAGCGTTTTACCTCCTGAACACCTTCTTCTACGGAGGCAAATTGTGCAGAGAGGACGCCAATCGCCGCATGGCCTTCGGCGGCATCATAAATTTCCCGGGCGTTAGCGATATCTTTCGCCAGTACGTTAATTGCCACTCGTTGGCGATAAAAATTAATTTGCTGCATGGTTTGCAATCTCCTTTAAGCGCGCCACGATCAGGGCCATCTCCCCTTCAGCCACCGTTCGTGGGTCCAGACTAAAAACCCCCTGATGGAGGTTATAGCGCCGGGCGTAAATGGCGATATCGCCATTGCGCAGCTGTGCTTCGACTTCGCGGGCATCCAGGCCCAGCGCCTGGGCATTCACCTGAATGCGGATACGCCAGATAGCGCGTCCGGCTTCATCCTGCTCAATATCGGCTTGTAAGCCGTTTATCGCTGAGATCGCTTTCGCGACGGGCAGGAGTTCCTCGGCAGTGACCACCTTCTGCCCCTGATGATAGTGTTCCAGCGCATAAACCAGACCGACCATATTCTCCTTGCCGATTTTCATCGCCCGGGCAATACCGTGATGCTGCGCCTTACACGCCGCTATCCACTGTTTTTTCCCGGTGATGAATCCGGAGGTGGGCGCGTTAAACGCTTTTGCCCCGCTATAGATAACCATGTCCGCTCCGCTTGCCGCCCAGACGCGTAAATCCTCCTCGGCGGCGGCATCAACAATCAGCGGCAGGTTGTGAGTCTGTGCGACCTGCACGAAATCCTCGATACTCAACATCCCTTTTTGCACGCAGTGGTGTGATTTCACATACAGCAGGGCGGCAGTACTGGTAGAGATCGCGCTCTCCAGCTGCCAGCGCGCCGCCAGATTGCTTGAACCGACCTCCACGACGCGCCCACCGCCTAAGCGAATCGCGCTGGTGATGGGCGCGCCGTAATCGACGTTATGCCCGCGGAGCATGACGACTTCGTTGGCCATACCGCGACTGTCCGGCATCTGCATCACTCGCGCCTGGTCGCCATGGGTAATCGCGGCGGCCACGGCGATGGCGATTCCCGCCGAGGCGCAGGAGGTGATATAGCTGTCCTCCGCACCGGTAAAGCGGGAGACCCGCTCGCCGGTGCGGTCTACCAGCCTGTCGATTTCCACAAAGGCCGATGCCGCCCGCGCCGTTGCCTGCATCACCTCCGGCGCCACGCTGGAAACGCCCAGAATTGTCATTTTGCCGCAGGCGTTAATCACCTGTTTTAACCCCAACTGTTGATAGATATTCTGCGTCATGGTTTACAACACTCCCAGCAGCGAACAGACCACGCTGAGCGCGACAATTGACAGCAGAATGGTGGTGTAGCGCGGCCCTTTCTTCACCAGATAGAAGTAGATGGCAAACACCGCCGCCAGCGGCAACAGGCCGGGCGCGATAGAGTCGAGGATTTGCTGGACCACCACCTCCGAGCCCTTCAGCGCGCTGAGCTTTAAGGGAGTCGTTATTTTGACGTAGCTTGCGGAGAGCGCGCCCATCATAATCAGGCCCAGCACGTTCGCGCCATAGATAAGCTCCTTAATTCGCCCTCCCTGGAGCAGGCCGATGATTGAGTCGCGTCCCAGGGTGTAGCCTTTGTGCACCATGCCGTAGCTGATCGCCAGCGTAATGGCCGGATAGAGAATTAAAGGCACAATACCGCCCATCGCGCTGCCGCTGGCGGCGAACGGGATGAAAATTGCAATCAGCAACGGCATGACGGCCGCCCAGATGATCGAGTCCCCCATTCCGGCCAGCGGCCCCATCAGCCCGGTCTTAATCCCGGTGATAGACGCGTCGCTAATCGGTTCACCGCGGGTTTTCTGCTCCTCCATCGCAATCGAGATCCCCTGAATCACCGCGCCAAAGGTCTGCTCAGAGTTGAAGAAGTTCAGATGGCGTTTTAGCGCCTCCACCTGCTCTTCTTTTTGCGGGTAGAGTTTTTTGATAATCGGCGTCATTGAGGCGCAGAAAATCAGGCTTTGTAAACGCTCATAGGAGCTGGAAACTTCCGCGCCCAGCCAGTAAATAAACCAGGCTTTGGTGATGTCCGCTTTGGTCAGCGTGCCGTTCTCCCGCGCGCGCTCCACCAGTTCATGCTGCATTACATCGCTGCTCATCATGCTGCTCCTTCATTTTTCGCCAGGCCCTTAATCAGGAAGGCCACGCAGGTACCAAAGATTGCCATCGCCATGATGTCCACCTTCAGGTAAAGCACCGCAAAGAATCCGCCGATAAACCACGGCAGCAGGCTCTTCTTACCGATCACCATGATGGTGATGGCAAAGCCCAGCGCCGGCAGAATGCCGCCCATAATTTCAAAGGAGTGAGTCAACCAGTGCGGCATCAGCTTGAGGAAACTTTCCACCACGTCCTGGCCAAAATAGTTGGCAGCAAACACTACCGGGAAACGCAGCACCAGGCCGAGCAACGCCGGGTAGAGGAACGCGCAGCGCATAATGCCGCCCATGTTGGCCGTTTCCGCGTGTTTATCCGCCATATGGACCCACGCGGCGTTCAGCGTGCGTCTGAGCTGGTCAAGGAATACGCCGATCACGCCAAACGGGATGGCCAGCGCGATGGCCAGGTTCGGATCCATTCCGGCTTTTACGGCAATAGGAATCGAGATGCAGGCGGCCAGCGCCGGATCTGACGGCACGTTACCGCCGGGCGTTGAGGTCACGTCGAGGTAAACCAGCTGCATGCCAGCGCCAATAATCATCGCTGTTTCCATGTTGCCCAACAGCAGGCCGACAAAAACGGCGATCACCACGGGTTGAAGCAGCATGGCGGAGAAGGTGTAGCCAAGGCGTAAGCGGGCAAACCAGTAATACAATCCCATCAGGCTTGCAAAGACTAAAGTATCCATAATTATTTACCCTGTTATCAGAGGATTAGAATTTTTTCAGGATATCGTCCAGCGACTGCGGCTTATCTTCCGGGATAGTCTGGAAGACCGCCTTAATCCCTCGACTTTTCAGGTCGTGAAGAATGCCAACGTCTTTTTCATCCAACGTGATGTTCTGGAAAACGACCTTGCGGTTCGGCCCGCCGCCTAAGCCGCCAACCTGAATGGCGGAAACATCAAACCCGAGCTGTACGGCCTCCTGAATCGCCGCGAGAGAGGGGAACAGCACCAGCACGCTGCCGTCGCCAAGCTGGTTTTCTTTCCACGATGCGGCAAAGCTCTGATTGCTGTAGCAATCCACTTTGATGTTTGGCGGTGCCGCCATCAGATAGATATTTTTCATAAACGGATCGGCATCCAGCTCATCACTCACTACCGCAATCCGGTTGGCCTGGGATTGTCCGACCCACTTCGTCACCACTTGTCCATGAATGAGGCGGCTGTCGATGCGACATAACACGATGTTAGCCATGATATTTTTTCCTTATTGTGATTGTTGTAATTGACGCACGTGGGCGACAACGTCCAGACAGCTGCTGCGCGCGGCTTCGACCAATTCAGCTACGCAGGCGGATAGCGGCCCCTGTTCCCGCTTGTCCAGGGCCTCCAGCAGCAGCGAGGCATTCAGTCCGGAAATCACCGCCACCGGATAATCGGCGCTTAGCCGCGCGGCCACGTTAGAGGTGGTCCCGCCAATAAAATCGGTCAGAATAAGCGAGCCTTCGGGCAGGGTTTTCACGACAGCTTCTACGCGCTGATAAAACTCGCCCAATGTATCGACGGGCATCAGGGCGATTTCCGTTACGCCTTTAATTTCGCCCGTCACCATGCACAGGCTGTTGCAGAGTTGTTGTCCCCAGCCGCCATGGGTCAGCAGCAGGATCTGGGACAAAGGTTCAGTGGTAATCAAAATGGCCTCCTGGCGCTATTACGTTGACATACGTAATAAGAGCAAAGGCTGTGCCAGAATTTGTGTCACATGGGGGGAGAAGAGGGGCAGGCGCGGCGTAAAGCCACGCCAGTTAAGGGATCAGCGATATAGCAGTTCGTAGATATAAAAATATTCCGCGTCGGATAAACGAATGGCATAAGCCTCTTCGATCGGCTGGAAGGCGGATTTAATGACACTAAACGCGCGGACGTCCAGCGCGGGCTGGCTCTCCAGCGACATCTGTAACGGTTTCCGGTTAATCACGATACGCTCGACCATGCAACAGCAGTGGATCAGGAAGCGCAGTGTCACCTGGCGGCTGGGTTTCAGCGAAAGCGAGGTGGTTAAATGGTTAAACACGCCCTCCATTTCTTTGAGAATGCGCTGGGGATTGAGTACCGAAATATGGTTGATGATACTTTCCATGGTCAGCGCGCTGATGAAGCGCATCGCGCTGCGCTCCATCTCCAGACGGCGCTCACTGCTTGATAGGTCCGGCGTGAGCAGGCTGAGCACCAGTTCCGGCCCCTGCTCGGAGAACAGCTCTTCAAGTGAGATAAACGGAATGTCCGGCAGCCCCGGCTGGAAGGTGCCGACAATCCCCGCCAGTCGCTCACCGGCCAGCAGCGACTGCTGAACGCGCTCCAGGCTGCGAACCTCGTTGTAATCAAGGATCACCATTCGCGTATCCTGCGACATCAGCTCGCCAAAACTTTCCTCCAGCACTTTTTTGATTTTCTCTGCGGTTCCCATGCCGGTAATGCAGGAGATCACCAGCACCTTACCGCCGTTCTCCTGCTGCGGAGTACAGAGCTGACAGGGGATATTTTTACTCTGCAGTAATTCCGCCAGCTGCGGTAGCTCGCTGGTTTCATAGCTTAAATCCAGACCCAGCTCCAGCAGACTGGTCAGCGTAATATTGGGCATTAACAGGACGTCAATCTTGAATAGCTTGCTGATGGTGCTGCCAAAATGCACCAGCGAGCCGATATCCACCATCAGAATCAGCCGCCGGTAGCGTTGGGTCTGGATCCGCTGGGTTAGCGTTTCCAGCGTGTCATGCACCGACTGCTCAAAGGGCATATCGATGGCGCTGAACAGCTCGCGCTCCAGTACCCGGTTGACGTACTGCGCCTGACTGGTCGCCGTCGTCGCGCCGTGGGCGATTAAAATGACGCCGCAGTCGGGACTGGCGTCGATCCGCTGGCGATAATGGCGACACTCTTTCAGGAACAGACAGAGCCAGACGACCTCCGTCGCCGGGCACTGAATATGCAGCAGTTCGTTGATTTTCCGGCACAGTAGAGTCGCGTTTTCATACTCGTCTTTGCAGCGGTCGAGGATCAGGCTGGAGGAGTAGAGCTGCGGGATCAGCCCGCGCTGCACGTAGCCAATTAGCGCCAGAAAGTGTTTACGCAGCGGATTCATCAGGTTTTCTGGCAGCGTAAAGCCCAGCACCTGTTCCACACAGCCAATCAGCAGGGTCACCCGCTCTTCAATCCGATCGCCATAGCGCGGCGGATGGGCCACGCTGTCGCGGCTGTAGAGGCCATATTCGAAGATGGAACTGAGTTTGTTTTTGAGGATCGCCAGCGTTTCAGCCGGTGGGACGTTGCTGTTGCGCAGGTTGACGTATTCGCGGGTCAGGAAGCTGTAAAACAGATCGCTTTCTTCGATCTCCGCTCCTGTCGCCAGAGAGGTTTTCAATGCGGGTAACGTGCGCGCATCAACGCTTAGCCGATCCTGGCCGTCAAACAAGGTATCGATCAGCAGACGCTGTTCCGGGGTGGCGTTGAACGGCACTTCTACCAGCCGTTTATCCAGCCGGAGCGTGTCGTTATGCTCGGTCATTCCCGCAGCCCACGCCTGGGCGCAAAGAAACTGGATATCGCTTTTGAGCTGGCCGATATTGCCTTCCAGCGGTTTATTCAGCAGCCAGAGCAACAGCGTTTTGTCGATACTGACCGTACGCTCAATTTTGCGGCTCTCGCGCTGGAGAAAACCGACAATAAGTTCCACCTGTTCTTCCACCGAGCGCTGACGGATCCCGGGGAGATCGATACAGACCTGGATGCGCCTCTGGAAGGTTCGCAGCAGCGCTGAGCTGACCGGTTCGGTGGTGGCGCAAATCAAGCGTACCGTGATCGACCGCGCCGTGGCGCTTGAACCGAGCGGGCGATATTGGCCTTTGTCGAGAATGGAGAAGAGTTTTTCCTGTCCTTCATACGGCAGGCGGTGCACCTCATCAAGCAGCAGATATCCGCCGTCCGCCTGCTCCACCAGACCGGCTTTATTCTCACTGGCGCCGGTAAATGCGCCCTGTCGATGGCCGAACAAATGCGAAGAGAGCAGCTCCGGGTTATGCGCATACTCGGCGCAGTTAAAGTAGACCAGCGGCGGGGGGGAACCCGCCGCATGCTCGCAGGCAAAACGGTGCATCAGTTCGGCAAAGAAAGTTTTACCTACCCCGGAGGGGCCGGTCAGCAATACATGGAGCCCGTGAGGATAAAGCACCGCTGCGCGGCCTTTTTCTACCGCATCACGGAGGCTGCGATCGTAGCCAATCAGGCTGCTGAAGGGATCATCCGTTGAGCAACCTTCCTGATGCGGCAGAAGGTCGGCAACCGTACGCACTTCACATTCGGTATCATTCAGTCTGCGCCCCAGCAGCGTTTCCATTGCCTGGCGGTGCCAAAAGAACACGGGGCGTCCTTTGCTCTTAATCACCAGGCCGTCGTTCCATAATTGATTGAGATCTTTGCTGACCGAGTTGCGCGCAAGCCCGAGGTTAAAGCCGATGGCTTCCGCCGTAAATGCCGTTTCCTGTTCCAGATCCGCAAGATTCAGCCCGCGAGTTAATCGCTCCAGTTCCCCCAGTATGACCTCAATCCGTCTCATCTCTTTTACCGCTTAAGAAATAAATGATTGTTCAGAACATACACTATTCTTCTACGCATGAAAGTGGCCTGGGCCAGAGATGGCGCATTTGCGCAAAGCGCGCGGTCGCGGGTGTTTCGTGGTTTGCGGGTGGGGTAGCGCCGCCTCCAGGAAGAAGGCGGCGGGGAATATCGCTTTAACTCTCTTCCAGCGAATACGGCAGCGGCTCAATGCTCAGGCTGCCGGCATCGTCGCGCACGCGGAATACGCTGCCCGGCTCCATATCGTTATTCATCACTACCTGCACCAGCAGGCGACCATCATCCAGCTGCACGGCCGCTAAAACGGTACCGGTACGACGCCAGTTGTCACCCATCTTCATTTCCAAGTCTTCCCCGGCTTCAGGCACGCGGCTGGCGGTCCCGGCCAGATACCACAGGGCGCGCTTATTGGCACCGCGGAATTTAGCGCGGGCAACCATCTCCTGACCGGTATAGCAGCCTTTTTTGAAGCTGATGCCGCCCAGCGCCTGCAGGTTGGTGGCCTGCGGAATAAACTGCGCGCTGTTGGCGCTGTCGATGACCGGCAGGCCAGCTTCAATATTCAGCGCCAGCCACTGCTGGCTATTGTTTAGCTGTGCTTCGCCGCGCAGCGCGTCGGTGATGCGGGTGGCGGTTGCCACATCGGTCACCAGCAGGAAGCGCTCGGCGGGATGCTCAAACCACAGCACGCTGGTGGCACCTTCGCTGACAACCTGTTTATCGGCATTTGGCAGCTCGTTAAACAGCGGCGTCAGCGCAGCGCGTGCCTGGAACCCGGCAACGCCCAGCAGCACGGATTCATCGTCGGCGGCGATGGTCACTTTAGAGAACACCGCATACTTTTTCAGTTCAGTCAGCTGCGCATCGCGCAGGCTGCGGCGCTCAATCCACGCAAAACCCTCGTTGCGACGGAAAACGCGCAGATTGCTCCACATCTTGCCCTTGGCGTCACAATGCGCGGCAAGCAGATGCTGCTCGTCGGTCAGGTGGCTGACGTCAGCGGTGATCTGCCCCTGCAGATATTTCTCGCCATCCGGCCCGGTAATCGTCGCCAGCGCCCAGTCATCCAGCGTCATCAGCGTTAACGGCAGACGAGCGGAAGAGGAGGGCTGACGCGGAGGAAAAGGTGTAAAAGCCATAGTCATATCCTGAATAGCTTAACGCAGAGTGTGTGACTAATGGTAAAAGAGCTATGGTGCAATGCAAGCGCTTTTGCCAGGCCATTCGTGCCCTCAAAACTGGGCGCTAACGCGAACGAAATTATCAATAACCTGATTATTTTAGAGATTTCATGGAATAGCGCTCGTGAATCTTGATATTCCAGTGAAGTCAGCGGCGAAAACGGGTTAAACTAAGCAATATTTATAAGCAGGAAGTAAAACATGGATATTAACAATAAAGCTCGCATCCACTGGGCATGCCGCCGGGGAATGCGTGAACTCGATATCTCCATCATGCCGTTTTTTGAGCATGAGTACGATACGCTCAGTGATGACGATAAGCGGTTGTTCATCCGCCTGCTGGAAAATGACGATCCGGACCTGTTCAACTGGTTGATGAACCATGGCGAACCGGCTGATGCAGAACTGCAGCGGATGGTAAAATTAATTCAGACACGGAATCGGGAACGTGGTCCTGTGGCAATCTGATTTACGCATCTCGTGGCGAGCGCAATGGTTCTCACTGTTGATGCACGGCGTGGTGGCGGCGCTGGTGCTGGTGTTGCCCTGGCCGCTGAGCTATACCCCGCTGTGGCTGATACTGCTGTCGCTGGTGGTGTTCGACTGCGTGCGCAGCCAGCGGCGGATCCATGCCCGACAGGGGGAAATAAAGCTGCTGATTGACTCTCGCCTGCGCTGGCAAAAAGCGGAGTGGGATATCGTCGGCACCCCGTGGGTAATCAATAGCGGAATGCTGCTGCGTCTGCGAAATACGGAAAACCAACGCACTCAGCATCTATGGGTGGCGGCGGATAGCATGGACGCGGGCGAGTGGCGCGATCTGCGTCGGCTGGTGTTACAGAAACCGACGCAAGA
>PVLC010050577.1:0-10077 GCA_004027655.1 Graphiurus murinus | reverse complement strand
TACAACCACTTTAGAGCAACCCAGAACTTGCTCTGGCAGGGTGGGTTGGTGTGGTGAGGAGGTTGTACCACCCTGAAGGAGGCATGTGAGAACCCACTTGGCCACAGAAGATATTGGCTAAAGAAGAAGCTCCACCCTGTGTGTTGGAGTGGGAAGGGAAGATGCAGGCCACTTGCCTTTTTAGTTCATAGGAGGCATCATGAGGAGTTACGCACAGTCCTGATGAAGACCATGCCGTATCTAGAGCTCCTGGATACACTGACCAAATGAAACAGGTTTTCTTTCTGAGCAGGTGTGGCATGGTGAGGGGAGATGAGTGTGCTATGCCTAAAAAATGGGAGCAGACAGATAGTTGATGGTTGAAGTGCTCGCCAGGATCCATATTTCCTTTTTCTTCTTCCTGGATATATATGACATATCTTCCTTGCAGCTAACTAGGGCCATAACACTGGTTCTCAGCATTAGAACTTATTTGAAAGTAATACACATATTACTTCTTAGCCAAGGCAGTTTAAAACATGTGAGCCTTCTGATCCTGTCTTTGTCCTCCTGCTGCTGATATCCATTGGCCCAGTGGAAAGGTCTCTAAGGACTTAGCCTTATGGAAGGAGGCTGGGTTCCTGAGCGGATGGAGTGGTGGCCCTCTGCCAGTGTGTCTGACACTCAGGCAGGACTCTGACATTAGCCAGGAGTGAGGAAGATAAATCAGGAGATTAGAGGTAAGGAGATTAGACCTTGAGTACAGAAGTCATATAAACCTTGTTGAGAACGTGAGGCTTGAGCAAAGACTTCAGTGTCTGGGAGAGAGCAGGAGTGTTCATCGTCAAGGCCCTCAGGCAGGAGGTACGAGTGAATTCAGAGAAAAGGAAAGAAGCCAGTGTGGTCCAATTAGAATGAGCGGGGGTTTGCAGGAGAGGAGGTCAAAACATTATCAAAGTCCTTGTTAGCCATTACAGGGTGAATTGTGGAGTCTATGGGATTTTGAGTAGAAAAATAACATGATGTGACTTAAATTGTAAGATGATCAATTTGATGCAATGTGAAGAATAAACAGTAGAAGGAAGAGAGAAGCAGGGAGATGATTTAGAAGAGATATTGTAGTAATCAAAACAAAATATAGGATAGAAGCAATGGAGGTGGTAAAAAGGATTGAATTAGGGTATGTTTTATAAATCAGCAAATGGGTTGAGCGTGGCTTGTGAGAGGAGGAGTCAGGGAGATGCTGAAGTTTGAGTAACTGCAAGGATGGCGTTGCCCTTGACTGGGGTGGGGGCTGTGGATGGAGCCAGCTGCTTAGGTCTTAAGACCCAGGGTTCCATTCTGACCATGTTGCATTAAGTTGCTTGTCAGATGTCTATCGGGAGTTGTTGAGTAGACCATTGTGTATGAGTCTAGGGTTTAAGAGAGAAGCCTGAGGTAGAAATATAAACTTGTGAGTCACTGGCATGTATTTAAAGCCACGAGAGAGACAGATGATAATGCTGAGTGAATGAATGAAGAGACAGAAGTGAAGAGTTCAAAGAACTGAGTTCTCCAACATTATAAGATCTGGGAGAAGAAGAGGACCCTGTGCTGGGTGAGGTGGGATGAGGACCAGGAGAGGGGAGTGTTCTGGAAAACATGTGAAGAAAGCATTTTGAGGAGGAAGCGATTGACTTTGTCAGGAGCCACTCATGTTCAGGACAGAACTGACGCTTTGTTCAAGGACGTGGGGATCTTCACCACAAGAGCAGCTTCTGGGGACTGGTGGGGATACCAGCCTGATTAAAGTGGGAGAAAGAAGGAAAGGGGAGAGATGGAGACAGCACGTGTAGAGAGTTCTTCCAGTGAGTACTGTTTGGTAGCGCTCCTATTGATGCAGTTCTTACTGGGATTTTAAAGGACCTCCAAATCCCATTTTACTTTTCCTTCCCCAGCATTGCAGCCAGGAGTTAGGCACAGGGCAGTCTGTGTGAGGAAGCCATGGACTTGGCAGGAGCCTAGGGAGGAAATACCTCCACCCGCCTGCTGGCCTTCCCAGCGGAGCCATCCGAGAGCCACAGGCACTGGGGAGCAGAGGAGAATGGGACTGTCTGCAGAGGTGGCAGCTCCTCAGAACAGCACGGGGAGAGGAAGGGGCTGAGCTAGGCATGCCCACTTCTTTCTCTGTAACCAACCAGTCTGTCGAGGAGAGGAGTTTCACATGGAAGCGAGAGTGGGTGGTGCAGCTCTATCAGTGCTTATGTTCAAATGTGCAAGGACAGTAGTTGTCTTTGCTGAGCTGCTGTGTGCAGGTCTGTGTAGTGTGACCATCAGGACGGTGGTGCTGAGTACTTGGGTTACTCTTGCTGCATAACTAGCCATCCCAAAAGCTAGTGATGCAGCACTCCAGCCATTTGATCATGCCTGTGGACTCAGCATCAGGAGTTTGGACAGGGCAGAGGGTTGACTTGTCTCCGTTCCTTGCTGTCTGGAGCCTTTGCTGGGTGGGAGAGACCTGAGGGACCAGAGGCCTCTTCACTCTTGCATCCACTGTCTGCCACAGAATGGTGAGAAGATCAGAGCCAGCCACTTGTGGCCCTGTCGTGTGGCATGTGCTCACAGCTTGGGTTTTTAGGAGAGGGAGCCCGAGGCAGAGGCATTGGGAAGCGAGTATTGGGCAGGGCTGCCCGGCCTTCCCACCTCTCTGGAAGGTGTGCACGGTGGGCAGTGTCCCACAGGCTCAGGGACATCACCGAGGCCAGCCCAGAACCCGGGAAGGAGGACTGGAGGCCACCTCAGGAGGCGGGGTGGTGTCCTGGGAAGGCGGTGCCCAGGGGGGCCTGTGTGTAGGAGGGGACTCTAGCGGTTCTCTCTTGCCACACAGGATAAAGTCTCGTATTCTGAGCACTGGTTCCCATATAAGTAGCTAATTTAGCCAGAGATTTCATGTTTTTCTGCTAAATTATACTTTTTTAAAGAGACCTTTATTAAGACAAATAACCATACTATTTACTAGGATTTTTATTTTCATCTTTAAATGATTCCGGTTTGGAGAAATATTTTTCAAGTAAAATATTTTTGACATAGTTGTTTTTGTGTTTTTAATCACTGTTAAATGATCTTTAACATTAGCCTTCATTTTCCTTGGTCTGAACATACTGCTTTTCTGATTCACTTTCATTCAGTCTTTTCTTTTTTCCTCCTCTCTACCCCCTCCCCTCGTTCATTGTCCCTCTTTGTTTTCATTGTAAAATAAACATAGGGCAGAATTTACCCTTTTAACCTCTTTTAGGTGTGCGGTTCAGTGGCCTTAAGCCCGTTTGCACTGTGGTGCAGCCTTCACTACCGTTCACTGCAGAGCCATTTCAGCTGAAACCCTCAAACCTCTCTTCATGTGCGAGCCCTGGGGTCGCACAGCCTCCTCCTCCTCCCCTGCCTTCCTGTCTTCCATTAGACCTCACTTTGCCAAGATTAATGTGACTTACCTTGATTTAGATACTCCATGCTGCAGAAGTGTGTATATGTGTGTGTTTATTTATACAAATGCATTTCTACCACAGACACTGCTAGCACAGCGCCTGAGTGGAGGTAGTTATGTAATCCACTGGTGAATGAGACAGGAATTTCACCTTTCTTCCCAGCAGATGGCAGACTTCATCTCCAAACCAGGTCACTTATCCCTTCAAAATCTACTACAAATGAGGAAGTACCTTGGATTTGTTTAACAGTCTCTGTTAAACAATTATTATTGTTTTATTTTTAAATGAATGTTAATGAGCAGCCCATATATGTCCAATATAGCTTTGGGGGCATCAGTAATAGCAAAATTAAACTATTTACTCTAATAAGTCAGAATGAAATTATGTTGTTATATACCTGACAGAATTAAGATTGTTGACCTATCTTTATCAGAAGAAATATTTAATTTTCATATGACTAGTATCTGGCTCCTTGAATTTCTCAAATTCTGAAAGATAATATGTATTTAGTGAGAAAAAAATGTGCTTATTGGCCAAATTTCTGTCCAGTTTTAAATAGTCACATGCCATAATTAAGTTACTTTGTATGTAGCATAAAAGTAGGCAAGAAAATCATCATCATTATTATTTTGGTGCATTGTAGTCTCATCATCATGAAGTTCCGAGTGTTGGGGACATACATGCACACGGCACTTGGTGAGCTCCCTCCCCACCCCCTCCTCTTCCCTTGCTTACTATCTGGGCTTGGGGCTCTTGCCAGTTCACTGATTTTTGGCACAATTCATTTCTTTGCAGCTGTGCTGCTGAGGTCCCCACTTTCCTGCTAGCTACCAGTCAAGAGTGACTCTCGCTCCCAGAGGCTGCCTGCACTCCCCTGCCATGTGGCTTACGTAGGCAGTTTCCAACATGAACATTTACTTTCTACCAGGCCAGCTGGAATGCACCTCTCTGATTTCCTCTTCTGCAATCAGCCAGCAAAATGCTTTCCCTTTTTATTCCCCCTCCATACTGGGGATTGAACCTAGGAGTGTTCTGCTTCTGAGCTATACTCCCAGCCCTTTTTAGAAATTTTTATTTTGAAACAAGAGTCTTGCTAAGTTGCTAAGGGTCTCACTAGATTGTTGAGGCTGTCTTCAAACCTGTGACCCTCCCAAGTACTGGGATTACAGGTGTGTGCCACCACACCATGCTTGAAATGCTGTTTTTAAAGGGCTCAGCTAGTTAGGCCAGGCCCACCCAGGGCTGTCTTCCTTTTGCCATACAACATACACAATCAGGGCAGGAATGGCTTACCATAGTCACAAGGGGAAGCTGTTACACCTTTGAGGGTTGATTTAGAATTCTGCCTATACTAGTCACCCTGGGGTTATTTTGCTTCTTCCTTTCCAACTTGCCACTTCTAGAACATACCATGAATATCTTAAAGTTAAGCAAGCAGGACACTGCTTTGAGGCGCATGCCGCTTAGCTGTGTTACCCTCTTTCTTCTCTAATTGCAGTTATCTCCTGACTCTGGTCATGATTCCCTCCACAGGTCAGGCGGGTGGGGAGCAGATTCATGGTCACCTTATGGGTGATTTCAGTGTCTGCGTCGGCCAACATTTTAACATCGTAGCCCTGCAGGTTCTTGACTTCTTCAATTCTGATCATCTCCACTGAACCTCGAACATTTGCTCCCACAATTATACCCTGGCCACTTTCACCACTTCCAACGGCTCTACTTCCAAAATCACTGATTTAGGCATCTCACTCTCGTGACAACCTGTGATCATTCCATCTGATCTGTTCAACCACTCTCACTGAAATCACCCTTTAATCTCCTCCAGTCCTAACACATTAACCTGTCTGCTTTCTCTCTGTCAGACCTTTCTTTTCACCTCTCTCCTTTTCCATTTTAAATATGCTCATTTGTTCTTATACTGGGAACTCCCTTGTATGGAGACTTTTCTTCTCTGCCAACCAAATTAATGGATGGACTAGTCTTAAGCATTTATGAAGAAGGCCATATAACGAGGTAGGTTAATAGATATTAAAATGTTATGACAAAAAAGGATTACTGAGTAGCTGCTTACCATATGGTAATCAACAAACTACTTTCACTGAATCAGGGAAAAAGAAATCTGAATAGATCTATACAAGTAAAGAGATTGCATTAGTAATAAAAAAATATTCCCACAAAGAAAAGGCCTGGCCTCAGTGGCTTCGTGGATGAAGTCTATTAAATATTTAAAGAATTAATACCAATCCTTCACAAATTTTCCACAATAGATAAGAACAGAACATATCCCAACTCATTCTATAAGGCCAGTGATACTATTATACCAAAACTAAAAAAAAAAAAAAGAAAAGAAAACTACAGGTTAATATTTCTTATGAATTTAGGTGCAAAAACCCTCAACAAGATATTAGCAAATAAAATTTAACGACATGGTCTACATGACCAAGTAGAAATTTCCCCAGGAATGCAAAGTTAGTTCAGTAGGCAAAAGTCAGTATAATGCACTGTATTAATAAAGGACAAAAAATGCAGGATCATTTCAATAAATGTGAAGAGAGAACTGGGCAAAACTCCATACCATTCATGATTTTAAAAGACAAAATGTAACAAATAGGAATAGTAAGGAACTTCTTAGTCAGGCACAGTGGCATGTGCCTGTAATCCTAGCTCCTCAGGAGACAGAGGCAGGAGGTTATAAGTTCAAGTCCAATCTGGGCAATTTAGACTCTATCCCAAAATTTTTTAAATTAATTAATTAGAACTGGGTAACAATGGCCCATGCCTGTAATACCAGTTCTTGGGAGGCTGATAGGAGAATCACAGGTTCAAGTCCAGCATGTAGTAACTTGGTGAAACCTCCTTTAAAAAAAAAAAAAAAAAAAAAACCCCAAAGACTGCTAATGTAGCTCAAGTAGAACAGCTCTGAGTTCAATGCCCAGTCTATCTATCTATCTATCTCTCCCCCCCACACACACATTACTTGATTAATTTAAAAGAAGGGAACTTCCTCAACCTAATAAAGGACATCTGTGAGAATCCCACATTGAACATCATCCTTAATGGTAAACAACTGAAAACTTTCCCCCGAGATCAGGGATAAGACAAGGATATCTACTCTTGCCACTTTTATTCAACCTTTGCCCACCATTTCTCCCACACTTATTTACTTTTGTTTTATCGTGACAAAAAACATATAACATAAAATTTGCAAGGATAATTAAGCAAAGGAAATAAAATACATTCATATTGCAAACAAAGAAGTAAAACTCACTCTGTCTGCAGATGATGACATGATCTCATATATAAAAATCCTAAGGAAGCTGGGCATGGTGGCGCACACTTGTAATCCCAGCATTTGGGAGGCTGAGACCAGAGGCTCCGGGTTCGCGGCCAGCCTTAGCTACTTAGTGAGGCCCTCCGCAACTTAGTGAGACCCTGTTTCAAAATAAAGAATAAAAATAGGGCTGGGGGTGTAGCTTGGAGGTAGAATGCCCGAGTTCAATCTCCAGTACTGCAAAAAAAAAAAAAAAAAAATCCTAAGGAATGTGTGCGCGTGCGCGCACACACACACACTTGTTAGCAATAATAAATTTAGCAAGGTTGCAGGATGCAAGATCAGTGTGCAAAAATCAATTATTTTTATATGCTAGCAATGAACAATCTGAAATGAAACTAAGAAAATGATTTCAAACTAGGAATAAATTTAACCAAAGAAGCATTAGACTTATACATTAAAGACTATGAAAACTGAAAGGAGATCTTAGGAAATGGAAAGACATGCTGTAATCATGGGTTAGAAGTCTTAAAACTGTTAAGTGATCTATAGATTGATTGCAATTTCTATGAAAATCTTAGATGCTTTTTTTGCATGATCCTAAAGGATAATCCTAAAATTGATATGGAAATACAAGGGACCCCAAATTGCCAAAACAGTCTTGAAAAACATGAGCAAAGTTGGGAGACTCACATTTGCAGATTTTAAAACTTCAAAGCAACAGTAATCAAGACAGGGCAGTACTGGCATGAAGATAGATATAGATTAATGGAGTAGAATTGAAAGTCCAAAAATAAACCCTTACATTTACTGTTGATTTTCAACAAGGATGACAAGATCATTCAGTGGGGGAAAGATTTGTCTTCTTAAAATGTGGTGCTGGGACAACTGGATATCAACATACAAAAGAATGAGTTTGGACTCCATCCATATACAGTATAAAAAATTAACTGAAGCCAGGCATGGTAGCACACACCTGTAATCCCAGTACTTGGGAGGCTGAGACAGGAGGATCACAGGTTCAAGATCACCCTCAGCAACTTAGCAAGACCCTATTTCAAAATGAAATGAAATGAGCTGAGGGTATAGCTTGGAGATTGAACACCCATTCTCAGCACCACAAAAAAACAACCAACCAACCCTCAAAATAGATTACAGAGCCCTAAATGTTAGAGCTAAAAACTATACAACTCTTAGAAGAAAACAGTAATAAGTCCTTATGACCGTGGGTTGGACAATATCTAAAAGTCCTAGCAATAAAAGAAACATAGATATATCAGACTTTATCAAAATTAACAACTTTGCTGTTTCAATGGATACTACAAAGAAAGTAGAAAAGATAGCTAGGTGTGGTGGTACATACCTGTATCCACCTATGTGGGAGGCTGAGTCAGGAGGATCACAAGTTCACAGCTAGCTAGCTAGCTGGGGCAACTTAGCAAGACCCTTGTCTCAAAATAAAATTGTTTTAGAGGCTGGGGATACAGCTCAGTAATAGAATGTTGCCTAGCATGAGTAAGACTCTGGGTTCATTCCCCATTATACCCCCATACCCATGTAAAAAAAAGATAATCTACTGAATAGGAAAAAAATATTTGTAAATTATATTCTGATTAGGAAATTTTATTTAGCATTATAAAGAACTCTTTTTTTTTTTTTTTTTTTTTTTTGCGGTACTGGGGATTGAACTCAGGGGCATTCTACCTCCGAAGTATACCCCAGCCCTATTTTTTATTCTTTATTTTGAAACAGGGTCTCACTGAGTTGTGGAGTGCCTCACTAGGTAGCTGAGGCTGGCCTCGAACCCAGATCCTCTGGTCTCAGCCTCCCAAATGCTGGGATTGCAAGCATGTGTGCCACCACGCCCGACTATAAAGAACTCTTAATACTTGGCAGCAAAAACTACAAAGCCCCCAAATAACCTAATATCAAAATGAGCAAAGGGCAAGTAGGAATGAGATTAGATCACTGGAGATGGGGTGGGGGGAAATTGTTGTTTAATGAATATAGAGTTTCAGAGTTGCAAGATGAGAAGATCCAGAGATCTGCTTCACAACACTGTAAATATATCTAGCACTACCTACTAACCTGCATGCCTAAATGGTTAAGATGGTGAATTTTATGTTATGTGCTTTTTACAATAAAAAAGGATCATACGCTTAGGGGAAATGATAGGCAATGGATCTGAATACATATTTCTCCAAAGAAGATTTATAGATGTCCAAAAAGCACACAAAAAGATGCTCAACATGATTAGTCATTAGGGAAATGCAAATCAGAGACATACAAGCTGCCATTTCACATCTACAACAATGGCTAAAATAAAAAAGACTGACAATAACAAGTGTTGGCAAGGATGTGGAGAAATTAGAACCCTCATACTTTGCTAGTGGCAGTGTAAAATGGTGCATCCATATTGGAAAATAGTTTAGCATATTCTCATCATATTGTGCATAGAGTTACCATGTGATTCAGTAATTCTAATTCTAAAATATACCCTACAGAGTTGAAACTATGTATCCACACACCAGTGGGAGGGTTTTGAGACTTGAAGATTAGTAGAGGATGCAGTTATGAGAGAGGATCCACAGAGTGGGGATGAGCCTGCTTCATTGACCAAGGGCCTTGCTCTGAAATTTTGGACTTTCTAGCACCATCCAAGGAAATAGACTAGAGGTATCCTGACAACATTTATCAGCTTAGGATGTTTTAAATATTGTTCTTTTCAACCATCTGAACCCAATTCTGCAGTGGTATTTGGCAGCACTGTTAATTCTTTTTTTTGTGGTACTGGAGATTGAACTCAGGGGCATTCTACCTCCGAGCTATAACCCCAGCCCTATTTTTTATTCTTTATTTTGAAACAGGGTCTCCCTAAGTTGCGGAGGGCCTCACTAAGTAGCTGAGGCTGGCCGAGAACCCGGATCCTCTGATCTCAGCCTCCCAAATGCTGGGATTACAAGTGTGCGCCACCACGCCTGGCTCTCTACTGTTTATTCTTAAACCCATTTACAGCTGCAAAAGTGCTGAGTTTGAAAACAGAAGATTAGAAATGGACCCAGCTGTTTGAAGAGATGGATGCTTATCAAAGAAAGAATTGGTGTGTCTTTTATGAAACAATAGGACTTTTTTTTTTTTTTACTGTAGCCTGATTATTCTTAGAGCAAAGAGATGACAGGAAAGTTTTGCCAATGCAGGGAAGTATGGCCGCAACCAAGCAATTCTTCAGATGAGCAATTTCCCTTAGCTGTCAGCACTCACCCACAGCCCTTTCTTCAGCTTTAGATCTTTTTTGATTCTTACAGGTGGCCACCAGAGCTGCACTTCCATGTGTGAGGAAGATCAGTGGGTCCTCCAGGACCCAGT
>PVLC010050576.1:0-10002 GCA_004027655.1 Graphiurus murinus | reverse complement strand
AAACATATTTAAAGGAAATGAGAAGTCATAAGATTAGAAGAATGGCAGGGGGCTGGGTGTGCTAGTGCACACCTGTAATTCCAGTACTTGGGAGGCTGAGACAGGAGGATCGCAGGTTCAAAGCCCACGTCAGCAACTTAGCTAGACCCTCAGCCACCTAGCAAGATCCTATTTTAAAACAAAATATCCAAAAGGGCTAGGCATGTAGCTCAGTCGTAGAGCACTTATCTAGCATGCACAAGGCCCTGGGTTCCATTCCCAGCACCAAAAAATTTTAAAAGATACATGGATCAAATGTGGTTTTCAATGGTAAATGCTATCTTCAGTTAAATGATTATGCTTGAGGGAGCGGGATGGGAATTGGGGAAGGGGTCAGATGAGAAATGTGTGCACATTTGTCTCTATCAATTCGTACCTAACAAAGATGTATACATACAAAGCACGAATTATTACAATAAAAAATATGATTATGCTTTCCAAATAATGTTCAAAGCTAATGTGACTTGTAGAAATAGATCTATCAAAATAGACCAAAGTCACAATGAGGAATAACAAACACATAAAAACAAATTGGAAATATGTGTAAAAGACTACTAATTTACTCAAATAAGGCACATGAACACTGGACTTTTTTTTTCTTTGTACTAGGTAGGGATTGAACACGGACATTCTACCTCTGAGCTACACCCCACCCCTTTTTATTTTTATTTTTTGAAATGGTCTCACTAGGTTGCTGAGTTTCCCTAAATTGCTCAGGCTGATCTTGAACTTACAATCCCCCTGTCTCAGCCTCCCAAGTACTGGGATGACATTCATGCACCACCATGCCCAGCAAACATTGTTCACATAAAAAGCAATGAAGACTAGGGAGTGAAATGACCACGTTATGTTATGTGTGTGTATGAATATATCACAATGAACCCCACTATGATGTGCAATTATAATACACCAATAAAAATTAATTAAAAAGCAATAAGAGAAACACAGTATGGCTAACCAACTTGATCTTGCAAAATAGATATCACTTCATGATTTTCCCCAATATATCTATACATACATAAAAGTACTAAATAACCAAGAGGGCAAGAAGCTCCAATTCTTATATTTGAAAGAATGCAATAAAAAACAGATGAATGTATTACAAACTATGGCAAATACACACAATGGAATTATATTCAGTCAGAAAGAAGAACAAGCCGGGTATGATGGTGCACGTTTATAATCCCAGCATTCGGGAGGCCGAGACTGGAGGATCCGGGATCGCGGCCAGCCTCAGCTACCTAGTGAGGCACTCCGCAACTTAGTGAGACCCGGTTTCAAAATAAAGAATAAAAAATAGGGCTGGGGGTATAGCTCGGAGGTAGAATGCCCCTGAGTTCAATCCCCAGTACCGAAAAAAAAAAAAAAAAAAAGAAAGAAGAAAAAAACTATGTCACTTGAAGAAAAATGAGTGGAACTAGAGAATCTTATGCTTTGTGAGATCAACCAGTCTCAGGAAGTCATGAGCTGAATGTTTTCTCTCATATGTGGAAGCTAGAGAGGAATTGGGAAACAGAAAGAACTTCAGATGAATAAGGGAGAAGAACAGCAGAAGGGGGTTTGGAGTGGGAGGTGGGGAGGCAAAGGGGAAGATCCGATGAAGGAAATAGTTCAAATAATCCTATGTTCAAATATGAAGTTATCAATGCCAATTTTAATATTACGTATGGGAAGGAGGATGGAGTGGGGTGGGATCTGGAGGGAAACACGTCAAGTGCTGTGTGCATGTGTGTTTCTATCACATGAACCTCATTATGATATAGAAGTACCATGTACCAACTCTTTAATAAAAAATTGATACCTAGTGAGGCACTCCGCAACTTAGTGAGACTCGGTTTCAAAATAAAGAATAAAAAACAGGGCTTGGGGTATAGCTCGGAGGTAGAATGCCCCTGAGTTCAATCCCCAGTACCGCAAAAAAATAATTGAAATGAAAATTGTGGCGTTACCTTAACCAGTAAGGTCTAAGAGCAAGGCTCAGCCTGCTAAATAAGGGACGTGTGACATTTCTCGCCTTACATTATTTTATTCTGGAAATTTGGGCTTTGCTTCCACATTAAAAGGTTTTTCAAGAGGCTCAGGATGCTGTATGGATTGAGTCATCAAGGAGAACAAGGCCTAGGCCTGGCTCAGAGGTATCCATTAACTCTACAAATACCCGCAGCTGAGTCAAGAGAACTTAGGTTTCTTATCATAAGTAAAGGAAGCTTCAAGACAGAGAACTTGCCAAACTCTCCGCTTACCTAAAACGTATTAACTATCTTCTAGCTGCCTGAGCAAATAGGAAAGATTTATCTAATGAATAGTTTCTTCAACCTTTACCCCCTGCTCCTCCTTCGTTGGTAACCTCTAACCCTGCTCTCTACTAAAAGAATAATTCATTTACACTTTTGTATTTTTTGTAAACTTCTGCTGCTCCCCTAATCTTAGCAAACACTATAGGAAATAGCCTTTCTAGTTAAAAATGTACCCACTTAACTCTAGGGAAAAACAAGGCTGTAAAAATTCTTGTTTTTGTATACCTTGTTGTAATGAGCATAAATATCACTCATGAGATGAATTAAAACAGATGCGTCTTAACATACATGGTGTGTAAGCGTACTCTCACTCACTCTCGACCTCGTCTCAATCTCCACCTAACGAGGGACCCCCAGGCTCTACCGCTTCTTTGAGGGCTGGCCCCCGGCAGAAAATATTTTAACCCCACTATACACATGCAAAGAATTTGCACAGCTTGCAATAGAGAAAGTAAATGGAGAAGATCATAAATGTATTCAGCCTCAGCAGTGAGCAAATAATCCAAACAAAACTTCTTAGTTCACCCTTCTCACCTATTAGTTTTTATCTGACTACCTAGCGCAAGGGAAGATAATTGCAAAATCTATACCACATGAGCTGTTATTGCAAAGCAGGGTTTGCAATTAATGGTCTGGATCTTTTTTTTTTTTTTTACCAATAGGGAAACATAATCAATATGCCCCATGTTAAAATGTATGTATTTACTTTTTATTTATTTTTGGTACTGGGAATTGAACCCAGATGTTTTCTACCTCCAAGTTGCACCCCTAGCCCTTTTGTATTTTAAAACAGGGTCTTGCTAAGCTCCTGAGGCTGGCCTCAAACCAGCGATCCTCCTGCCTCAGGATCACGGGTGTGTGCCACCGTTCTTGACTTCTCATATTAAAATATAAAAAAGGAAATACCCTCACTGTGGTGTATGTTCCCTCACAGCTAATACCTTACATCTAGGCTCTTCATAATTGCAAAGATCCTTGGATATACCTTTTATGTTAGAACCACTTTATAATATCATTATGTCTTCTAATGAGACTTCATTACTATTGCTTCAGTGTGAACTGTCACCCTCCAAAGCTGAGCTCAATGAATACTTCTCTTTTTCAGTATCCTAAGTAAGTGCATTCAAATAAGCAAGCAACCAACCACCTGCTCTCATGTAGACTCTCAGCCTCTGCCGTCTCTGAACCTGAGTACCACCGAGCTCCTGGGCTCACCTGGATGGAGTCTGCCAGCAAGGTCTCTGTGTGGAAGACCAATCCCTGACGGATGGTTGCTGATGGCGACTGAAGCTCTGTCCTCAGTCGAGACAACCAAAAGAAGAGAAGCAGCAGTTCTTAAGCCAGACTTAGAACTGAAAAGCATGGGAGGAAATGTCCTGTCCAGCCCAGGGCTGCACATCTGCAGGGCAGCAGTGGAGATAACCACAGCACCCACCACTTTGCCCTTAGGTGTCCACAGCACCCACCACTTTGCCCTTAGGTGTACTCCCCGCCCCTGAGCACGTCATTTCCCTGTGGAACATTGCATGGCAGAGAGAGAACATTTTCCCTGCAGATTTTCTGTTCTCAAGGGACCAGGTTGGACCAGTGAGTCTGGTCTTTCTTTTTCCTTCTTCTCAACTCTTTGGCTTCAGAGGTCTAACCTTTTAACTCCTTTTCCCAAACGTGAGTTAAAGTTTCCCCCAAAGTTTAAAACTAAGGAACCTGACTTGACTGTGGCATTTAGATTTCACTCCATTGAGGACACAACCCTAGGTATCTGCAAAAAAAAAAAAAAAAAAAAAAAAAATTTGCACTTCTCCCTCAACAATGGACAGAACTTTATATATATATATATATATATATATATATATATATATATATATGTATATATGTGTGTGTGTGTGTATATACACATATATATGTATAAATATAAATATATGTGTATATGTATACATAAATATATACATATATATATAAAACCATGCATACTACATTAATTGATTTCATGGTGTTATTGCCCAAAATATTTTGAAGCTACATGTTTTCAAGACAACATAAGATCTTCCATTTAGTTATTTGCTTATAAAATGTTTGGTATTGATAAGAGATACACCTAAATCTTTGTATGCATGTTACCCTAAACATAGCAACTTATAAGAATTCTCTTGTTTAATATTTATGAAAATCCATTCTAATCCTAGTGGAAACCAGATTTTTTTTTTTTACAGTACTAGAGATTGAACCCAGGGATATTCTACCTCCAGGCTACACCCCAGCCCTATTTTATTTTGAAACAAAGTCTCACTAAATTGCTGAGGGCTTCATTAAGTTGCAGACACTAACCTCAAACTTGTGATCCTACTGTTTTAGCCTCCCAAGTAATGGGATTACAATCTGGATTCTAAACCTGCAGAAATGCACAAAGTTATACATTAAGTAATGAATGGGCTTTGATCAGAACTCTGTCAAGATTTTCCTGGTTCTCATGGTTGACCAGGAATGATTTTTCCCCAAAAAACACTTGGAAGTATCCTGAATTTTTTTGATTGCCACATCTAGGGAGGTACAACAGGCACATAGAAAACTAAGCTAAAAAAGAAGTATATGTATATAAATAAAGTCAGAATACTGTAGCGATGCATGCAAACTTATGTTTATAGCAGCACAATTCCTAATAGCCAAGTTATGGAACCAGCCTAGGCGTCCTTCTACAGATGAATGGATAATTTTTTTTTTTTTTTTTTTTTTTTTGCAGTACTGGGGATTGAACTCAGGGGCATTCTACCTCTAAGCTATACCCCTATTTTTTTTATTCTTTATTTTGAAACCCAGTCTCACTAGGTTGCAGAGTGCCTCACTAGGTAGCTGAGGCTGGCCGCGAACCCGGATCCTCCGGTCTCAGCCTCCCGAATGCTGGGATTACAAGCGTGCGCCACCACGCCCGGCTTACAGATGAATGGATAATGAAAACGAGTGTTACTCAACCATAAAGAGCAAAATTATGTCATTTGCAAGAAATGGATGGTACTAGAGAATATCTTGCTAAGCGAGATCAGCCAGTCTCAGAAAGTCATGTGCGTGAGCTAGAGAGAAAAGAGGAAACAAAGGGGATTTCTGGTGCATGAGGAGAGAGAGCAGTAGAGCAGCAGGAAGGGAATGGAAGACGGAGCGGGGGAGGGGAAAAGGGAGGTTCCATGAAGGAAAACGTTCGAGAAATGCTGTGTCCATGCACGAAGGTCTCACCACCAATCTCACTACCATGTTTGGAGAAGGAGCGGGGAGGACAGGGTGGGATACGGAGGGAAACGTGTGTTTGTGTCGCTTTGAGCTTCACTGTGATGTATAATTACGACGAACCTGCAAAAATATAAAAACAAACAGGAACACATTCAAAAAAGAAAAAATGTATGTGTGTAATTGTAAATTACATGCAAATTATTTTAAGCCTATTAAAATAAAAATACTCAGAGTAGATAACAAAAGGATGTGAGCAAGGATGCAGAAGAATAAATGCAATGAAGTCATCAGCGTAAACCTGACAATGGGCTCATTTCACTAGCACTCACCGAAACTGAGATTGGAATATAGATGAAACCTTGAGAAATCTTGTGTGCATGCACGCCTCTATCACTCTGAATCTCATCATGAAGTATAATTACAATGCACCAATAAAAGTATGCTTAAAAAAAGAAATCCTTATCTAATGTTTGCTTCACTCTTCAGCCTGTACCACTAAGAGATGGGACATTTTTTATTTGAGGAGCCTATTTCTAGAGGGAATATGGGCAGCTTCCAGAAGATGGAAAAGGCATGAAAAGGATTTTACATATGTATATGGAAGAGGACTTCTATTTCCTTTAAGGAAACTCACCGGAAAATAAAAGTGTGGGATTTCCATGTTGGTGCAAAAGAACAGTCTCTATATGGCCACAGTCACAAGCAGGAAGCCCACGACACTGACCAGAGAGCAAAGTTGAATGTCCAGGTGTCCAAGACCAGGGAGACAACCGCATGTGGCTGAAGCAGCCTGCCAGTGACCAGACGCTCTTCCTGACAGGATGTTGGGAAGTGCCTTCACCAGCACCAGATGCAGAAGGAGGAATCCAGAGAGTCCAAGTGAGGGCCAGCCAGGAAGACGAGTGGTTGCCAGGACACACGACCAGCATGTGGACAGTAAGACCCAAAGCAGAGAAAGCTCGTAATTCTTACTCGCTTCTGCATTTCCATGAGGCTGCTGAGTTTGCCCAGGTGAAGGAAGAAACAACACAAAATTCAATGCAAGCAGGCTTTCCCTGCTTTGATGGGATGCACTTTATCCAAAGCCAGGAACCCAAGAACTCGTGCATTTGGGGACCTGCTGGCTCTTCTTGCTGACAAGTGGTGGTGACCATCAGCGCCTGGACAAATATTGATGCCAAGTGTGGTGCCACACGCCTGTTATCCCAGAACTTGGGAGGCTGAGAGAAGAAAATTGCAAGTTTGAGGCCAGCCTCAACCACTCGACGAGACCCTGAATCAAAATAAGAAATGAAAAAGGCTGGAGTGTAGCTCAGAGTTAGAATGGCTTTGGGTCCATTCCCCAGATATATGAGTACACACGACTATAATCCTAACATTTGGGAGCCTGGGGCAGGAGGATCACAGGTTTAAGGCCAGCCTTGGCAACTCAGTGAGACACTTATCAACTGAGCAAGATTCTGTTTCAGAAAACATTTTTTTAAAAGTGCTGGAGATGTAGCTCAGAGTTAGAATGTCCCTGGGTTCAATCCCCAGTACCACAAAAAAATATTGTTTCTAGGTCAGTGGTTCTCAGATGGTGTCCCCTGGAAAAGCAACATTACATCACCGAGAACTCAATAGAAATGCATATTTCGGGGCCTACAAGGACCCACCAAACCAAGGACTCTGGGAATGGTACCCGGGGTCTTGAGGCTTGCACAAGTTTGAGGACCAGCAGTACAGCGCTCCCTTGCACCCCAAAGCGATCATCCCTTCCTTTTGCAAGTTGCTGTGAGCTACACTTGTACCTTCTGCTGTTTGTGAGGATGAGAAATTCCTACCTCGAAGCAATTTTCTAATAAACTTTTATTGGCGCATTGTAATTGTACACCATGATGAAGTTCAGAGTGACAGAAACATACATTCACACAATACTTGGTGTATTTCCCTCCGCACCAACCCCGCTCCCCCACCCCATACATGTAACTGAGATTGGTTTTGAGAACCGTATGTACGCATAGCATTAGAACTGTTTCCTTCATCAAACCTCCTTCTTCCCTTCCCCACCGGTCTCCCCTAATCTCCTTCCACTATTCTCTTGACTTCTTGTCTCGTTAACCTGAAATCCACTTTGTTTCCTGTTTTCTCTCTAGCTTCCCATATGAGGGAAACATAAAACCCTTGACTCTCTGGGACTGGCTGATCTCACAGCCTGATGTTCTCTAATTCCATCCATTTTCCTGCAAATGACATGAGAGGATGAGAAGGAAGCACACCAGGTACTTTGCACAGGTATGAACGTATCGCTCTGAGTTTCACCGTGATGTATAATTACAATGCACCACTAGAATTATTTTTAAAAAGTAAACAAACAAAAACGAAAGAGAAGTACCCCCTACTGCAAAAGAACCCAACTGGGGATAAGAGAAATGCTTGGTCCTGTAGGAAAAGAGAGAATTTTGAAGGAAGAATCACTGTGTTGAGACAGGAGGCAGGAGAGGGCGGTGAGCAGCAGGAGGAGGTAACAATGTTCACTCCTAGAGGAGCCTCCTGGCCACGCCGACTTTCACCTGCACTGCTCTTTCCTTTTGCCTCCCAAAGCAGACAGGATAACAACACGGTGGTGTCCGACGGCCAGGCTGTCTTACTCGTCCCCACTCTATTTCCTTACCCAACATCTTTACAGTATGGAAAGCCAGCCTTTCACACACTTGTCTCTGCCTCACTCACCCCATGTTGTCCAGACGACCTAAAGATACAGCGTGTGTGGATCACAACGCTCATTTTATAATTTATATACATTTTATTGTAAGAAAGTATATTAAGGTGATTCTAAGTATAGAATGTGTTAAGGTAGCATATAAATATGTGGGGGAAATAGGAAAGTAATGTAAGTTCATGGAGAAAAGGAGAAAGATGTCAGAATTTATACTCTTAAATTTTTAATCTTTTCAACTTCAGCTTGTTCATATATTTTTATACTTTTATTTCTTTTTTTCCTGCTGGAGATTGACCCCAGGAACCTTCTACCTCTAGCTACACCCTCAGCCCTTTTTACTTATTATTTTTGAAACAGGGTCTCACTAAGTTGCTGAGGCTGGCCTCAAAACTGTGATCCTCCTGTCATACCCTCCCAAGCACTGTAATTATAGGTGTGTGCCAACATGTCTGGCAAAATTTCTACTCCTAAAGAAGACTTTATTAATATATTTTTAGGTTTTTCTTTTACAATTTGATTTAAAGCTGAACTGGGGATAATTGTAGATGAGCATACATATGTAAGAAATAACAGAGATCCATGCACCCCTTACTCAGTTTCCCCAATGGTAACAACACACTAAACCACAATACAGTGCTACACCTTGCATATCAGTGCTGACAATAGTCACAATACACTGTTGTCAGACAAAAACACTGTCAAAAGTACAAAAGTCTCCACGTAGGAAAAATGGTAAGCAAAATACTCCTTGGATGTTTTTAGCCAGCCTGTGAGTATGGTCAGTGCTGAGAAAACTGAGCTGAACCAGAAACAGGATCTGAAACCCTAAAACAGTATTAAGATAGATAGGAGAAGGCCAGATGTGATAGTCTCTGCCAGTAATCTCAGTACCTAGGAGGCTGAGACAGGAGGATCTCAAGTTCCAGGCCAGCCTTAGTAACTTATCAAGTCAATGCTTCAAAATAAAAAGGGCTGGGGGTATGGTTCAAAGGTATAATGTCCCTGGGATCGATACACACACATACACACACACACACACACACACACACACACACACACAGAGAGAGAGAGACAGAGAGACAGAGAGAGACAGAGAGAGAGACAGAGAGAAGAAGGAGAAATGAGTTCTGCTGCTCCAATGCTCCAAGGCAGGGTGGGGTAAATACAGTTAGAAATAACACACTGGATGTCTCCAGATAGCGACAAGGGAGGATTTTGAATGTGCTCACCACACAGAAATCATTAAGTTTAAGGGGATGAAGATGTTAATTTTCCTAGGTTGATCATTCCCTAATTTGTACAGGATTCAAAGCACATTGTAGCTTAGAAATATCCAAATAGTATGTCAACCAAAACATGAAATTAATTTTTAAAATGCTCAGTGGCCAGTTATAATATAGAATAGGAAGTTACAGTCCACATTATCGAGAAGAGCAGTGAAGGTAGTGATGGATAAAAAGGCACAACAGAGAAAACTGTGCCCCAGACTTCCCTCTACCACAAATTACATAAATCGCTGTAGTTGTCAAGTGTCATTTTTTCCAGAGGCCTAGCAAAACTCATGATGGTATTTTTTCAGTGAAACAAGAGAAACATTACTCAATACAGCATATGTCATGCAGGAAGAACTTTTAAAAAATGGTGACTATCTCAATATTTAAATGGGAATTTCCAAGTATTTCTTGTCTGATGCTCAGAATAACTAGAAAATGAGGACAATATTGACAAATGCAGCTGGATATCATG
>PVLC010050575.1:0-10074 GCA_004027655.1 Graphiurus murinus | reverse complement strand
CTGGGGGTTGAACTCAGGGGCATTCTACCTCTGAGCTATACCCCCAGCCCTATTTTTTTTATTCTTTATTTTGAAACCGAGTCTCACTAAGTTGCGGAGTGCCTCACTAGGTAGCTGAGGCTGGCCGCGAACCTGGATCCTCCGGTCTCAGCCTCCCGAATGCTGGGATTACAAGCGTGCGCCACCACGCCCGGCTCCCTCTAATAACTTTTGAAGCGATCAGGCAAGGGACTATCATTCCCATTTTACAGATAGGTGAGACTGAAGTCTAGACTAGATTGTGCACACTCGTTGAGTTTCTAGAGGTTCAGCCTGAGTTAGAACCTTGATCTGTTATTTTTCTTTTTTCTTTCTTTCCTTTTGTGTGTGTGTGTGTGTGTGTGTGTGTTCGTTACTGAGGATTGAACCTAGGGGCATTCTACCTCTGAGCTACACCCTCCAGCCCTTTTTTTTATTTTAATTTTTGAAATAAGTTCTTGGCTAAGTTCCTGAGGGTCTTGCTAAGTTGTCAAGGCTGGTGTTGAACCTGAGATCCTCTTGTCTCAGCCTCCCAAATACTGATTACAGGTATGCACCACCACATCCAGCTTGGTCTGTTATTTTCTACTGTTTTTTCCTCCACTCTCTTTATACCTTAAAAGTCATCAAAGCCTACTCGGGAGGCTGATTTTTAAAAAATCCATCAAAGCAAATTTCTCTAAATGTTTCTACCTAGCCAATAAATATACCACTGATAGATTTTGTCAGGTTTTCAGGGGGATGTGGAAAACATTTTCCCTCATCTTCAACCTTTGGCACCACAAACTCTCAATTTCTAGTGTAGATCCTCTCCTAAGAACAAACTAGTTTCTTATTCCCAAGGCCTGGGTTCTGATTTTTCTAGAAGGGTGTATAGGAGGATTGTAGTAGGGCCAATTATAAAGTTAGAGGGCATCGTTTCCAAGACTGCCCTCACTTCTGACACTAGCGGCAAGTTTAGAGGCCTCTCCAAACCATCTTCTCGTTTTAGTATTCCTTAGCAAGACTCACACAAGTGCCTGAAAGCTAATAAAGTCACAGTCATATTTTATTACATGGAAAGGATAGATATTAAGGTCGGCCAAAGAAAGAGACACAAAGAAAGCCGGGTGTGGTGGCGCACGCTTGTAATCCCAGCATTTGGGAGGCCGAGACCGGAGGATCCGGGTTCGCGGCCAGCCTCAGCTACCTAGTGAGGCACTCCGCAACTTAGTGAGACTCGGTTTCAAAATAAAGAATAAAAAATAGGGCTGGGGGTATAGCTCGGAGGTAGAATACCCCTGAGTTCCATTCCCAGTACCGCAAAAAAAAAAAAAAAAGAAAAAAAAAGAAAGAGACACAAAGAAAGGGCAGAATCCAGGAGAGTTTCAAATACAGAGCTTCTGTTCTCTATTCTCTGTAGAGTCAGGACACATAATTTGGGGTGGGGGGTGTTGGGGTACTGGAGATTGAACTCAGAGGCATTCTACTTCTGAGCTACACACTCAGCCCTTCTTATTTTTTATTTTGAAATAGGGTCTCACTAAGTTGCTGAGGCTGGCCTTGAACATGTGATCCTCCTGTCTCAGCCTCCCAAGTACTGGGATTACAGGTACACCCCCTCACCTGGCCACCTTGTGATAATGATGCGTGACATTGATGTTTGAAGATATGCAAACCAAGGAAGTTCACCTAAGCCTCAGTGTTCAGTTTTTTCTTGGTGTTCCACGACATGGGCATGACCTATTGATCTGCCATATGGTTGATCTCAGTCTCTAGGCCACTGACACTCTAGATGACCCAACATCTCCACCCAAAGTCACAGTGTTGGTGCTTCTGTTGACTCCAGCTCTGTTTCTAAGGCTCTATAGCCAGTCCCTACCCTAAATTGCACTGACCCTAAATATCCACTGTGACCCACAATCAGAGGCAAAGAAAGACAAAAAGATTATCCACCAGAAGCCAAGGATAAAGGCCAGATCTCTTCCGCAGGAGGTTAATTCTTTACAACTGAGAGTAGCTACATTTCTTTGTTTCCTGCACAGTTAGGAAGAGAGCCCAGGGGCCTGGACTTTTGAAGAGAGAGTTCTCTTTGGCTGTGCCTGAAAGGCCCTGCTCTTCAGTTCTCCAAGGGAAAATGGAACTCACCACAGTTGGGAAACAGCCCTTAACCAATCAGTAGCACAAACAGAATCCTCCAGGAGGCCTTGAGTCTCTAATCAACAACAGGAATCACGCTGAGGAAATTGCCCTTAATGTGTCATCCAAATTTCATGTAGACCCAAATGTTTCATTTAAATGTAAAACAAAGATAACAGGGAGCGTATTTAAGTAAAATGTGCCTCTTTTCAAATCATGCTGCTCTTTCGGTAGCTCTCAAAATTCACACCCTGCTGAGAAGTCACCCCACATCACCTTCCCAGCTAGAAAATTGCTATCAGAGGAAGTCAACTATTTTTGAAATGCCTCTTCAGTGCACTTCAGACATGAAGTCAGTCAATGAGCAAGAATGTACATGGTGGCAGCTGCTGAACTGTGGAGAGTACAGAGGCAAATCATCCATGTGTCCTGCTCTCAGGGTCGAGAGGTTAAGAAGGTCAGGGAAAGCCAGGCATGGTGGTGCACACTTGTAATCCCAGTACTTGGGAGGCTGAGACAGGAGGATCGCAGGTACGCTGCCAGTCCCAGCTATTTAGTGAGGCCCTCTGCAACTTAGTGAGACTCTTTCTCAAAAACAAAAATAAAAAAAGAGCCGAGTGTGGTGGTGCACGCTTGTAATCCCAGCTTTTGGGAGGCTGAGACCAGAGGATCTGGTTTCGTGGCCAGACTCAGCTACCTAGTGAGGCACTCCACAACTTAGTGAGACCCTGTTTCAAAATAAAGAATAAAAAAATAGGGCTGGGGGTGTAGCTCAGAGATAGAATGCCCCTGGGTTCAATCCCCAGTACCGCAAAATAAATAAATAAATAAATAAATAAATAAATAAATAAATAAATAAATAAATAAATAAATAAATAAAATAAAAGATAAAAATAGGACTGGCATAATTAGAGGTAGAATGCCCCTGGATTCCATCCCCAGTACACACACACACACACACACACACACACACACACACACACACATACACACACACACACACACACTAATAATAAATAAATAAATAAATAAATAAATAAATAAATAAATAAATAAATAAATGACAAGGTCAAGGGAAACATATACACAAATAACCCAAGGCTAGAGGGGAGAGAGGTGGCGCCACACTGCCTTCAGGTAGAGGGGATGTGGAAACTCTCCCTCAGACCCTGGGTGCAGGCCTGTGCCTTATCTTTTCTGTGACTGGGATGCCTTCCTTAGTGACCTAGTTCTGGAACATCCATTTGCCTTTGAAATCAGGCCTCTATTTGTCACTAAACACTCTCTCAGATCCTGAGAAACAGTCCTTTCTGCTGTGATTTCCACGGCTCTGACTGGTTTTCCCACCTTAATTTGTTTCAGGCAAGATACCTGCCTAGCCAGCCACGCAGACATCTGGAACCTCAACTGCCTGGGAAGCAGGATTCAGGACAGGACTGGGCAAAACTGGTTCCAGTCATAAAAGATGCCATGTTGATCAATTGTTCATCCCCAAACTCCTTAGCATCCCACTGTAATTCATTGCCCTAGTAAAAATCCTATCAGACAGGGCTGGGGATCACTTAGCTTGCCCAGAATGTGCAAGACCCTGGGGTTAATCCCCAGCACCCCCACCCTCAAATCCCTACCTGGCAGTGCCATCTTGGCCCAGTTGGCTTCTGAACCAGACTGGAATCGGCCCAGAGGATTAAAGAAAGTGATACCCCCATCTCAGAATGGACCCAACCTCCTCCACTGGAAAGTCAAGAATAATCCTCCTATTCATTAACTAAATTCCTCTCCTTTTCTCTTCTTATCCTCAAAAGGACCCTCATCCTTTGTTTAGGTGAGAAGCTGATTGGTGAATTTTCCCATCCAAGTTTTCCATTTTCTCTGGTCAAGAAAAAACCTTTCAGCCAGGCATGGTGGCGCATGCTTGTAACCCCAGGACTTGGGAGGCTGAGACTGGAGGATCCCCCGGTTCGCAGCCAGCCTCAGCTACGTAGTGAGGCCCTCCGCAACTTAGTGAGACCCTGTTTCAAAATAAAGTATAAAATATAGGACTGGGGGTGTAGTTCAGAGGTAGAATGCCCCTGAGTTCAATCTCCAGTACCGCAAAAAAAAAAAAAAAAAAAAAAAAGAATAAACCTTTCTTCACTGTTGAATCATCTTTTGGTTTTGTTATTGGTTCCATGATTCCAAGAGGAAGAAAGAACCCAGTGTGGGTTCCGAAATTGATAATGCTTTTGGAAGTTCCAACCCAAAAGTCCAATATAGATCCATTCTACTCATTGAACTTCTCACCAGATCTTTTCTCAGCCACCATTTTCCTGTAGACCACTTGGGGCATCAGTAATGCCTGTGTTGGACAGCTAGATGCAGAAATGCAACAAGAATGGGATTTGAATCAAGTCTTAGAACTCTCGCTGTGAGCTTTGGGGAGTTGTGAGAGATAGAGGAGTTTCTAGAAAAACAGGATGGAGCAGAGAGTAGTTAGCAAAAAACACTTCCATCTCTGCTGGCTTAATGAATGATAAAATCCAATTCAAGGATACACAGATAATTATTTTATTTATTAAATCCTTCAAAAGAATTTTCATATTCGATTATTTTTAAAAGCCAATAAATGTTTTCATTTTTCTAGCAATGTACCGCTGGTTAAGGTAGGAGTGGGAAATGGGACATTGGGGAACTACAGCATTAAAACAAGAAACCCAGAAGCCCTGTTTTAGTAAATATGCAAGTGTTCTGCAGTCATTTAACTGCTGCTCAATGTTTTCATCTTCAAAAAACAGGTAATAGGCAGGCGTGTAATCCCAGTACTTGGGAGGCTGAGACAGAAGGATTGCAGTTTTGAGGACAATCTCAGCAAATAATGCGACTCTCATTAACCTAGTGAGACCCTGTTTCAAAATAAAAATAAATCTGACTGGGGGTGTAGTTCAGAGGTAGAATGTCCCTGGGTTCAATCCCAGTACCATAAAACAAAACAAAACAAACAACAACAAACAAACAAAAAAATAGGCACTAGCTCAGGCCACACACTCTTCCCCCACCTTAACTGTGCACTTTGCCAGATCAATATTCCAATACCATCATTTAAATGTGGGTCAGTCTTTTGCTCCTAAAAGGCTGAAAATATATGTCCTTTCTAGGACCTCAGCCTAACTTTCAAGATCACCTATACATTCAACCTCATGAACTACACTGGTCTTCATTTCTCTCTACCCCTCAGCAGAATAGATTCTCACCTACATCAGGTCCCTCCAGTGGAAGACCATCAGGATGCACAACACCCTGTATGGGCTGAGTTTATTATTCACAGCAAAAGAACACACATCATGGGGAGCCATGGGCTGCCTCAGTAAGAGAGTATTAGGAAAGGCGCCTAGAACTTGGGCTTGTGTTTGCTTATTTGATTGAGAGTTCAAGGAAGCAGGACATGGATGCTGCCGGGAAGCTGGGGGTAATTCCATGATTAGTATCTATGTGCTGTTATGCACAAATCTGGGGGTGCCCCTCCAAGAGACAATCACTGCACACAGAAGTACTGCAAAAGCAAGAAGGGGGTTTATTGCCAACTCGAGTTGGGGATCGGCCTCCTCCAACACAGTGAAATCGTGGCACGAACCCCCACTTTGTATTATTTCAGCCTTTTTATAGGGAGTGTACAGAGGCAGGGAAAGGTAACACAAAGAAGGCAGGGGATTGGTGGAGCCCTGTTGCCAGGGCTAGGATGAATCTGAAAGGAAGGGGGCTGTCCTGTTTCAGGAAGGAAGGGGGCTGTCCTGTCTCAGGAAGGGTGGGGGCTGTCAATGCCCTACTGTGTGTATGTGTGTGTGTGTGTGTGTGTGTGTGTGTGTGTGTGTGTGTGTTACTGAGAATTGAACCCAGGAGTGTTCTACCTCTGAGGTATATCACTAACCCTATTTTATTTTGAAATAGGATCTTGTTAAGTGGTGCAAAGTTGCTGAGGCTGTTCTTGAACCCACAATCCTCCTGTCTCAACCTCCTAAGTACTGGGATTACAGGTGTGTGCCACCATACCCAGCTTCATGATTAGAATCTTAATAAGCACTATCTGGAGGGAGGCTGGACTAGAAGGAAGCGAAGCCTATGTTTTTGTAGCTTGGGCAAGGCTTGTTCTTTGTGTTCAGACAAGATTGCCAAGTGGTCTTTTTTTTAATCTTGCTCCATCCTGGTCTCAGAAGGGCCTTGTCTGATGTTGATGGCCTATTCAGTTGTTTTCCTTTGACAGAGGTCTAGCTGTCCATTCCAGGCCAGCTCAGAGACCAGGCTAGCTCTCGCTGTCAGGGCTGCTTCTTTCCTTCTCAGCATGGTGGGGGAGGGAGGCAGGGGTCTTCTTGCTGTCTTCTGACCACGCTGTGCCATCCAGTCATCAGAGCTGGGACTGGCCAAGGCAAGTAAGGAGCAGGGCACAATCTTCAGGAAGAACTCAGTTGCCAGCACTGCACCTACAAGACCTGGACAGCAAGTGTCTCCTCAAATGTTGTGCCTTAAGTCGCTTCACTGAATCACCTCTGTCTTGCTACGCACAATCCTTGCCCTTCCTTCTTCTTTGCTCTGAAATTTGCTCCATGCTTCCTCAACTCCAAGCAGTCACCCCTTTGCCACCCACCAGTGAAGCCCTCTGGAGTTGCTAATTGTTTCATGTAGGTTTGTTTGATTTCTCTGATTGCACTGTGGATCTCAGCCTGCCTGTTTTTTTCTCATCGTTCACTCTTAGAAGACATCCCAGCCCAACCTACCTAAAATATACCCATGCCCAGTCATTTGCTCCTTCTTTTATTTTATTCATCCATTGATCATTAACTGTCTCAACCTCCCAAGCACTGGGATTACAGGCGTGCGTCACCATGCCCAGCTTGAATTGTCTTTTATTTATTAGTTTACAAGTTATTTTCTGTCTTCGTCAGCACTTCAAGGTTAGTTCTATGACACGGGCAAGTATCTGTCTTGTCTCATTCAGCCCTTTCTCTCTAGGGCTTTGTCACATTTGTTTTCAATTGCATTTGTTGAAATTGTGTAAGATGTACTAAGATGAGATAAACTTGTATGGGATGTAGTAAGTACTCCTGGGGCATGTGTTGGTGGCAGGGGAGGGATGTTGAAATAGATTGCAGAATACTGGCCTTCATATGGTATATAATCCAAGTTTCACCAGTGCTAAAATGAGTTTGGGTTAAGCAAACAGGTATTAGCAGACTAAAAGAACAAATACACACACACACACACACACACACACACACACACACACACACACAAATTGGTGCCTTGACTGCCAATGATTTAAAAGGGTTTAATGGCCCTAATTAGACTAATACAAGTTGCCATATATAATTAGTAATTATACTGCACTTTAGAAGAGAGAATTTTGAAACTAAGATTTTTTTTTTTACCTAATTATTTCAAATTCATGAAATTTTGAAATGATCAACTGATGAGGATTCTCGGCAGGATTGAATTTGTAACTCAGTTCTCCCTGAAGAGTTTTAGATAATGAGGCTGGGATGGAAAAAATAATTTTGTGAGGAGAGAGGGGTGTAAAATAAATTTTCATTTGTTTATGTGCTCCCCCACCTGTTATTGTAGGGCGTTGACAGCCCCCTCCTTTCCCGAAACAGGACAGCCCCCTACCTTCCGGAAACGGGACAGCCCCCTTCCTTCTGGAACAGCCCTCTCTCTTCCGGAAATGGGACAGTGCCCTCCCTTCCGGTAAGAGGGTTCCACCAATCCCCATGCCTTCTCTGTGTTACCTTTCCTACCCTCGAGAAAAGTTTCCCCGCCCCTGTACACCTCTATATAAGGCTGAACGAACCCAGGTTCTGTGTTCCGCGCCATGACACCTCTATATTTAGGCGGAACCCTAATCCAGGTTAGACTCAACCCTGACCTGGGTTAGTAATAAAATCTCCTTCTTGTTTAGTACAGTGCTCTGTGTGACGTGTACGTTCTTTGGTGGAGCACCCCGGATTTGTGCTTAACATTATCTCTTATGGAACATCTCAGAACTGTAAGTAGTGAGAGAACTTCCACTTTTATTAGCTGACTCTGACTTCAACTCAGCTAATATTTATCAGGGAAATGTGTAGAGTTCACAGCACCAAGCTAGGTATGTAGGAGCCAAGCCATGATTATCTCTGTTTCTAGGATAAGTGGCTATTTTTTTCCGTGAATCTCTTTGTGTAGTAGGATAGAGAATATAATGATAGGTAAAAAAGAGGCATGTGAGACAAAGAGTGGCCAGGATTTAAATCCCACTTTCACATACTTTACTCACAGACAACACTGTTAAATCAATGATCAGCTCTTATCCTCAGATCCATAAATAACTTCTCTCCAGATTTGTGCCTAAAGAAAAATAGGCCTGAAAATGCTTTGCTCAACGAATGGATTTTTCTCTAGCCTATATATTTAGGATCTGATTCGATGTGCCATATTCTCAATAACACTCACAAAACCCCTCAATGTTACACAAACGTAGTACTGTTTAAATTTACAAAGCAAAAAGACAAGAATCCTCCAGATAGGAAAGTAAATAGAGATACTTCACACACAAACACATACACACACACCAAAAAAAAAAAAAAAAAGAGAAAGAAAAACAACCTCTAGTAGGTAGTGCTTAACATATTAAATGATTAATATAAAGGAGAACTAAAAATACCTTCTTAGATCACGTCTCTATAGATTTTATTTACTTGAACTAGGGGTTGAATCCAGGGGCACTCTATTGAGGTAGGATAGGAGAAATAAAATATAAGTCAGAAAAGAGATGAACTGGGAAGGAAAGGGAAAATATAGCTTTAAAATCTAGAAACTTCATAATCCTTAACTTCATTTTACATAGTCTGCTCTTTCTTAGGCAAAAGCCTAGGTCACACTTTCAATCATAATAGCCTCTCTGATCTGTCCTTTCTTAGGCAAAGATCTTCAGCAGACCCATACTTTTTAATCATAATGGCCTATCTTCCTATCTGAAAGTCTTGAGAAACTTAGTAAACAAAGGATTCCTCTCAAAAAGTCTGACCTTGGTCAAGCCCAGGCATTACCCAGCACAAACCAATAAAATGGCAGGAACCTGAGGATTCAAAAAATGGGACCGGACTGTCCTGATCCCTGGCATGCACCCCTGCCCACCCCCTCTCAGGGGTCCCCTATAAAATAACGTAAAGACTCCCTCTGAGATGGCCTGCGTTCTTGAATGTGTTTTCCCCATATTCCTAAGTAAACCTCTGATTTTGTCTCTGACTGGCATGTGCTGAAATTCTTTTCTGCCACAGAAGCCAAGGACCCCACCGATCCTGAGTTCCTGAGGTGAAGAATGACCCTTCACCCCTGGACAGTATCACTGAACTATACCCCAGCCTCTTTTTTAATTTTTTTATTTTGAAATTGAGGTCTTGCGAAATTGCTAAGGCTGGCCTCAAACTTATGATCCTCTTGTCTCAACCTCTCAAGTAGTTGGGATTAAGGTGTTATGGGGTACGGTGAACCCCAAATCCGTAGGTCCTTGGCTCGTGGAAAAAAGAATTTTAACACGTGCCAGTCAGAAACAACATAGGCAGGTTTATTTTAAGAACTTAAAGGGAAACTGGAAGAAAGGGGAAGGGAAGGCAAGGAGCGGGAAGCGGGAAGGGGGTAAGGCATGGAGGAGAAGGGCACGCTGTGCGCCTCCAGGGAAGAAGAGGAAGTCGGCGTCTTGACTCTGACTTTTAAGGGTTTCGCTCCTCCTCTTTCTCAGATTCAGGTGGGCGAATAGGTGGTCAGATAGGGCCCGGAAGTTGCAGGTGGTGGGCAGGACTTCCTGAGATTGGGGCGTGGAACTCATGTGAGGCAGGCTTCCTAAGAAAAAAACTTCCAAGGGGTGGAGTTAGCTTAACTCAAAGAACTTCCAAGGGGTGGAGTTAGCTTAACTCCCCTGATTTTTTTAAAAAA
>PVLC010050574.1:0-10073 GCA_004027655.1 Graphiurus murinus | reverse complement strand
GCTTTTGGAAATATTGTTCATTGGTGCCTATTAAGGAATCAGAGTTGTGATTTCACATTGTGCCAAGGTCTACATGAGAATGAGGATCAACTTTTCAGCAGAACTGATCTTTTTAATACACAGCTTCTAAAACTCTGAGCAAGTATCTTCCGTGTGTGTGTGTGTGTGTGTGTGTGTGTGTGTGTGTGTGTGTGATGTTTTAAAAAAGGCTTTAGTAAATCTCTCTTAGTCTACCATATATTTTGTTCCTCACTGCTGGGCAAAAACCATAAATTAAATGTTTGCTCATTCTCTAATTTATTCATATTTCTTTCTTTCTCTCTCCCTCTCTCCCGGCCCCCTCATTTTTTTGTGGTACTAGAGATTGAACGCAGGACCACTCTGCCTCTGAGTTAGTCCTCTACCCTCATTCATTCATTCATTCATTCAATTCATTCATTCATTTTAGTTATTGGAGATCGAACCCCAGGGCTGCACCCCCAGCCCTATTTCATTTTTATTTTGAAATGGTCTCACTAGGTTGATAAGAGTCTCACTACTTGCTGAGCCTGTCCTCAAACCTGTGATCCTCCTGTCTCAGCCTCCTAAATACTGGGATTACTGAGGATTGAACCTAGGACTGCTCTGCTTCTGAACTACACCCCCCAACCCTGTTTTATTTTATTTTGAAATGGGATTTCTAATTTACCATGTTTGGCCTCAAGTCGGAGATCCTCCTGTCTCAGCCTCTGGGGACAGGGATTGTAGGCGTGTGTTGTCACACTCTGCTTACTCTCTTGATTTCTTAGAACACAGTAATAACCTAGATTGGTCACATTAAAGGGAATGGGTTGGAAAGGAGAATAGTAAAGTCTTTCCAGATCTCTAACTTCAACCTAATCCCTTTTCTTTCACCTATTTACAGTCTCCCTTGGGAGGGGGGGGGCAGTGGCTGTATGAATAAATAAATTTAATAGTCTCATGGCAGAGAGAAAGCCAGCTGACCACCACAGCAGAGGTGATATATGCCGGTCCCAGACCCGACCTCCATGACCTCTCTGTGTGGTCTGTCATGTGTCTCTGTTTTATCCCTCTGCCAATTGGAGGGGTGCTGTTTGAGGATTCTCTGCTGGGTGTCTCTGAGTAACTACACTCCAGTAACTGCACTTTACATGGCAGAATCTTCATTATTATCAGTCACATGGAACACAACTTCTCCAGATCCCTGCTAATAAAACTTGTCATCACTGAGAATTCAAGTGTACTTCCAACAACTAATGTCACCCTAACTTAGGAAAGTATCATGCACAAGCCATTATTGCAAGATGGCTTCAGTTAGTAGAACTACACACCTCTTTTTGTTTTTGTTTTTTGTTTTTCTTTCTTGTGGAGCTGGGGATGGAACCCAGGGTTTTTCTACGTCTGAGCTACACCCCCAGGCCTATTTTATTTTTTTAATTTGAAACAGGGTCTTGCTAAGTTGCTGAGGGCCTCACTAAGTTGCTAAGTCTGGCCGCAAACTCTGATCCTCTTGTCTCAGCCTCCCAAATATTGGGTTTACAAGCATGTGCCACCACACCGGGCTCCATACCTCTTGACTCCCTGCCATATGCCAAGATTCATTGGTAACCAAGATAAGAATTAACTTGTTAGAATCGTAGGAAAAACAGACATAATTCACATTATTGCAGGCAATTCACATTATATACATAGAAAGCAATGTAAAATAGAAATTTAGTTGCTAATGAGTATGTAATGTAGTAAGATCTAAACTGCTCTAGGGTAGACAATTTTTTAAAAATTTATTATTAGTAATAGTATTTGCAAATGTTAGTTTGGATGAAAATAGCTCTGAATTATAGATTTATTACGTAGAGGGAACCGAGCTCAGAGTAGATTTAGTGGTGAAACTAATTCTCAAAATAATTGTATTTCCCCCCTTTGAGCTGTAAAGGCACATAGAGAACATTTTATTTAAACCTCCCTTTCAGCTTCAACAACTTAGTGAGCCCCTGCTTCAAACTAAAAACAAGGGCTGGGGGTGTAGCTTGGAGGTAGAATTCCCCTGTGATCAATTCCCAGGACTGAAAACAAACAAAAAACCATCCCTTTCATAGATGAAGAGAAATGTTTTTAAGCTAATAATAATAATAATATTAAATATTTAGTATTAGCCAAGAATTATGCTGTGTCTATTTTATCCATCTTAATTGTGAAATTTAGCATTTATATATTCACCATAAAAGATATATAAATTAGTGATTTATCACACAGAGAGACACAAAAGAATACACATGAAGTTCTTTCCAGGTCGAGAAACTGATAATTACTTGCTTCCCAGAATATCTAACCAGCACAGCCAGATGCCAACTCCCTTTCTTCCTATGGTCAGATCATCTCTTACTGCATAAGTATGTATCCAAAATCACTGATTTCAGCATTTTTCCTTAAGTTTAAGTACATTGAATCACAGCAGTATATATTCTGGTATATCTATCTTTCTTCACTCAACTCTGCATTTGTAGTGTTATGTTCTTGTTCTTGCTGGTAGGACTGTGTGTGTGTGTGTGTGTGTGTGTGTGTGTGTGTGTGTGTGTGTGTGTGTGTGTGTGTTTTGCTGGGTATAGAACCCAAGGCCTCACGCATGCTGGACAAGTGCTCTACCACTGAAATATATCCCTAGTCTGGTTGACTAGGGCCTTTCTCATTCTACTGTATAAATATATCACAATATATTTGACTGTATGACTCTCATATACAGTTCATGCATCATAATATGAATAGTGTTTGGTTGTTGAACTACTATGAATGCCATGCCTCTAAATTGTCCTGTATCTATTTCTTGGTCCACATGGGCATGTATTTCTGTCTCTTAACTCACAGTTTGACCTTATATCAGGCATCTATGCTTCTGAAAATTGTTTGAAAATATGTTCTTATGAAAAAACTTTGGAACCTAGTGAGGTACTCCACAACTTAGTGAGACTTGGTTTCAAAATAAAGAATAAAAAATAGGGCTGGGGGTGTAGCTTGGAGGTAGAATGCCCCTGAGTTCAATCCCCAGTACCGCAAAAAAAAAAAAAAAAAGCCAGGTGTGGTGGTGCACCCTTGTAATCCCAGCATTTGGGAGGCTGAGACTGGAGGATACGGGTTCATGGCCAGCCTCAGCTACCTAGTGAGGCCCTCCACAACTTAGTGAGACCCTGTTTCAAAATAAAGAATAAAAAAATAAGGCTGGGATTGTAGCTCAGAAGTAGAATGCCCCCAGGTTCCATCCCCAGTACCGCAAAAATAAATAAATAAATAAATAAATAAATAAATAAATAAATAAATAAATAAATAAATAAGTAAAGAATAAAAAATAGGACTGGGGATATAGCTTGGAGGTGGAATGCCCCTGGGTTCAATCCCCAGTACCACACACACACACACAAAAAAATGTTGGAAAGTGGATGCTGAAATAATAGAACTCGATATACTATAATGATTATAGCACTGCTGATTTTTAGTTCAATATTTAATAGGTTCCGCTAGCATTCCACCTCTGAGCTACACCCCCAGCCCTATTTTATATTCTTTATTTTGAAACAGGGTCTCACTAAGTTATGGAGGGCCTCACTAGGTAGCTGAGGCTGGCCATGAACCTGCGATCCTCCTGTTTCGGCCTCCCAAGTACTGGGATTACAAGCGTGCGCCACCATGCCTTTCTTTACTTTTGCATTTTTTAAACCATTGGTAAGATGGATGAAACACAGGGCCTTCTAGCTCTCATGCCATTGTTTTTAACATTTTTATTACATTATTTATGTCTTTTTATCCAGTCAAATGCTTTTCAGCATGACAGAAATTTGCTGTTCCTTTTGCTTAAAATATGTGAAAGCCTTGCATGGGTGACTCAGTTCTTATCATGATAGTTTTAACTCAGCTTACAAGTCTCCCCTGACCACCCTACCTGCCAAGTCATTCTCTATTACATTACCCTTTACAGTGCTAGTAGAAGATTTCTCACTATTAGTAGTTAGCCTATTTATGCTCTGTCCTTTTGATTTTTTTTTTTTTTCCTGGGCCGTCCCTTCCTTGTCTTCCTGAAATGTACGTGCTGGGAATCAATTCTGGTTTTTTGAGTAAGCTCTCTCCAGTGTCTCTCCTAGGTCATAAAAGATGCTCAATAAATATCCAATGAAAATGGGAGAAATAGAAGAAGGAATGAGAGAGGGAGATTTAGAGAGAGAGAGAAAGGAATGGAGGAAAGGGGGTATTCATATAGGACAAGGAATAAAGAGACTCTCCATACAGCAGAAAAATTTGTGTAACCGCGCATGACAGCTGGGAATTAAGGAGGACCTGTGCACATAGACCATACAAGGAAACTACAGCAGCCCAAAATGTACCACATCAGTAAAGATTAGAAAGAAAACAAGAAGCCCAATGTCTCCACGCAGTGTTGCATACTGAAAACAGCCAAGGGAACCAAGGACTCAGGGGAGTGTGTGACCATCATTCTGATTTTCTATATATCTCTGTGCCAAGCTGTATATCCACGGATTCCCAACTGTCTGACTAATATGCATCTCAAAGAGAGAATGAGTCAAAAGCGACCCCAGGGTTACTAGCCATGGAAACAGAAGGGGGAGAGCTTGATCATTAGATCCTGTTGTCCAAGAACAAGGGAGAGACAAAAGAAAAAAAAGTAAATAAAAAGAAGAGCAGAAGAAAGCCAATATGTAGTGTTGCAGTATTCTTTCACATTCATTCTGAGGAAACTGGATGGCATCCAGGGTTTAATGGGAGCAAGGCGATTGGGTAACCCTGGGAGGGTGAGTTGTCTTGGCAGCCCTTCCCAAATGGCTTATGTTTAATCACTATTGTATAACAGGCAAAAAGTGTTGATAGTTACAGGGTCCATGCAGATGGAAGATAAAGACTAGACGAGGCTTCAGGAAATCACGAAGCAAAAAGGGTTATAATATAAATATAAATTCCAAGGGTGGACCGAACTGCTTGCAGTAAAATAAATGCATATTTGATACAAAATGAGAAGAAAGGCAAGTACTCCTGCCGATAAATTCAATAGAAATGCAATATAATACTGTAGTTACAGACAGGGAAAACGTTTAAATCTACAGAGAGGGAAAATGTTTATATCTCTATAGTGTCCAGTTCACATATGTTGGCCCTTCAATTACTAACAGTTTCTACCTGTGAAAGCTATTTCCTTAAAGGTGACTTTAATTTTATCATGTTAGCTTGTAAGAGAAATGACTCATTTTACAGATAACTTGGCAAGAATATAAAGTAAGAAAAGAAGGGCATGAAACCGGTTTCCTGCAGATACAAATTCCCTTTTTTTTAAGCCGTCACTGAGGAAATAGTAAAATAGAACAACCCAGGAAGTTGAGGGAAATTATAAGGCAGAGTAGCCAATAGATTGCCAAGGGAGGGGGTTGGGAACATTTCCCGAGCACACACACAGAAATGGTTTTGATGTGATGCCTCTGACACCTAAATGGAGCAGAGAAACTGGGACAGAGAGCTGCCTCTTGTTTGAGAGCTCCAAGGGGCGAGATGCAGTGTGTAATTTTGCTTGGCAGTGAACTTAATACCACCGTCCTTTTTCCCCTATTAAAAAAAAATAGTGCAAAATTAGATGAGGTAGCAGGGCTGTATCATCTTCCTCCTAGAGTTGACGCAGCAGTCTACAGGATCTGTGTATCCCATTGCAAGGGCGATGTTATAACAAGTGGAATTCATTTTGCTATCTTGCAAAAGGACTCTTGGCTTCCTGTTTCCCTTACCTTGTGATTTGCATGTCGAGGTGTGGTCATGGATGGGTTACCTCTGAGAGCCAGAGAGTCCCACAGAGTGACGTCAGCACCCCAACCCTGATCTGTGGTGCATTGACAGCAAGCTGCCATGCTCTGTGAGCCTGCAAGATGCCCCCTATCCCCACCCATCTCCAGGACTAACGTGTCTCACCTGGATCCTCTCAGGAATCCAGAGCATCCGATCCAGTTAACCCAAGTAGCACAGGAAATCACCAACCCTAAGAAAGTCAGCACCAGGACAGCTATATAAAGTGCTTACTTTACAGTCTAGAAGAAAGGCAACATTGAATGAAAATTCTGAGTTTATGCTTCACTTAAAGAGAGTCCAATCCAGCCAGGAATGGTGGCGCACTTCTGTAATCTCAGTATTTCGGAGGCTGACACAGGAGGATCGCAGGTTCAAGGACAGCCTCGGCAACATAGCAAGACTCTCAGCAACCTAGTGAGACCTAACTGTCATGTCCTTTTCTTTATATTCTTACCACGTTATCTATAAAACGAGTCATTTCTCTTACTAACATGGTAGAGTTACTCTCCTTTGGGGAGAAGGAAATAGCCTTAACAGGTAAAAACTGTTACTGATTAAAGGATAAATATATGTCAATTGGACACTATAGATATTTAAACATTTCCCTATCTCTGTAAACACAAGTATTATATTGTATTCCTATTGAATCTCTGTATAGGAGTGCTTGTCAATATACATACGTACGTACATACATACATCCCCGCCCTCCCTCTCCCTCTCTCTCCCTCCCTCTCTCAATTTCTCTCCCTCTCTAATCCAAGAATCATAGAATTTGAGAGCTGATAGAGATATTCCTGGCTAACTCCTATCCTATCACCTCTTCATCTGCCTGATGAGAGAAGAGGAACACAGTTTATTCCTTCATACATTTATATAATGATCATTTACTAAGCACCAACTATGCATGTGCCAGGTACTTCATTAGGGCTTCCAGATAAAATAGTGACTACCACTTGGTTCTTTCCCCCAGAAACTTGCCATCCGGTTGGTCAGTTAAGCTAGTCGAGAACTACACCACTAGTCATTGCCAAAGCACCAAAGAAGACAGTGTGCATCATGTATCAGAGCATAGGACATTGTTGGAGACTATGATTAATTACCCATGTTTTGCTAAAATCACCAGGCGTTGTGTGTTGACATCATAGACCTAGGAAACAGTAACCTGGATATAGACGCTTATGATGCTTGTACTGAGATATGGTTGAGGGGCTTCGGTACAATCAGTACATTAACACAAAAGGTCTTGTAGGGGCTACAAAACCTCATGTAATGTTTTGTATGTTATGTTGCCATGGTATAACTAACGTTCCCATGTTATTTTTCTTGTATAAGCTTCCTGGTGTCATGGTATAAAAAGGTCCTGTGAAATAAACTCGGCGCTACAGTACTGACTGTCAGCCCTCCCAGGAACGGACTCAGTATTGACTTTGTCTTTACTCCTCACTCCCCCCTTCAGGAATGTTCAACTTTGTCCTGGGTTCGACAAGACATAACCATCCACTCCAAAACTTAGGGACTGAAGAAACAATAACCACTAAATCCATAACCTGTAATCAGAGCACATTTCTATCCATACCTCAGCTGGGGGAGCTTGCCTGGGAGCTGGGATACAGTTCGAATGCCCCACTAGCACAGGTGGTGAGTTGGCAACATCTGTTGATGGTGGATTTAGTCAAAGCTTTGGGTGCAGTCATTTACTTGGGCTTCCTTGCAGCATGGCGGCATTGGGGAAGTCAGACTACTTACATAGTAACTTATGGCTCTTAGAAGATTATCCCAAAAGAACCAGGCAAAAACTATGCCCTCTTTGACCTAGCTTCAGGAGTCAAGCCCACTCAGATTCAGTTATAAAGAACACAGATCCTCATATCTCCATTGTATCAATGTCAAAGTCACATTATGAGGAAAGCATCTGGATGTGCCCATCTTTGTAAAACAATTTGCCCAAAATGCCGTCGCTACTTTGCCCACCGGTCCAGCATAATTTCTGATGCAGTTTTGCTACTTTTAAAAAATATTACTATTTTTTAAAAAATAAAAGAATAAGCCGGGAGTGGTGGCACACGCTTGTAATCCCAGCATTTGGGAGGCTGAGACCGGAGGATCCGGGTTCGAGGCCAGCCTCAGCTACCTAGTGAGGCACTCCGCAACTTAGTGAGAACCTGTTTCAAAATAAAGACTAAAAAATAGGGCTGGGGATGTAGCTTGGAGGTAGAATGCCCCTGAGTTCAATCCCCAGTACCGAAAAAAATAATAATAATAATAAATAAATAAATGAATAAAAGAATAATTAGTTGCTCGCTGTGCATATAGATTTAGTGGATGCAAAGAAATGAATAAACTAAAATCACTGCCCTACTTCCTACCCTTTCTGGCCAGACACTGGCTTTTTGGTATCTCTTGGCTTCAGATTTGACTCTTTAATCTGGGCAATGACTGTTGTATGCCTACAGTTGATATTGGAGTGTTAAACTCCTTTGGGAACTGAGGAAATGATTACAAAGAAGGATTGGTGGTGCCTCTGAGAGTAGTAATTTGAATAAATGAGTTGGAATCTGATTGTAAAGATTTATCAAGTCATCAAAGAATATGATAAGAGAGGAAAATAGTTCTGAAAGAGGAAGATAATTGATGATGAGCCAGTAGAGTTGGGATGAAAGAAATAATAGGATGACAAGTGATCCAGCAGCTTTTGGAGGAAGAGCAGCTAAATGAAGCATCAGCAGAGTGATGTTTAATTAATGAACAGTAGCAGAAGAGGGTGCTCTAAGAAGATTAGAGATAGCAATTGAGGCTGTGCCTCCTGGGAGACCCTGGATGACTGAAGTACTTCTGTGTGTGATGTGATTAGAATAATCAACAAGCATGTTGAACATTGAGTCGTGAATCTGAAAGATTTAGTGGCCCTATGTAATGCCATAGCAAACATCAAACTGCAATTTCTGATTCATCCCCAAGTATGTGGAAGGCTATCAATATAATAGCTATCTTCAGAAGCCACAGGAGTGTCTCACCCTTTGTATAGTGCATCCTGATACAGTTTTGCTGACGAAGATTTGAGCTCCATGCCCTTAGCATTATAAAACACATGCAATAGCCGGGCGTGGTGGCGCACGCTTGTAATAATCCCAGCATTCGGGAGACTGAGACCAGAGGATCCGGGTTCGCGGTCAGCCTCAGCTACCTAGTGAGGCACTCCGCAACTTAGTGAGACTCGGTTTCAAAAATAAAGAATAAAAAATAGCACTGGGAGTATAGCTCGGAGGTAGAATGCCCCTGAGTTCAATCCCCAGTACCGCAAAAAAAAAAAAAAAAAAAAAAAATGCAGTGACAAAAATTGTTAACTTCAACTGCCTACCTTAGGGTCAATTACAGATTGTTAATTTCTCTCTTCTATATCATCTATAATTACTATTATTTATTTATTTATTTTTATTTTTTTTCTGGTACTTGGGATTGAACTCAGGGGCATTCTACCCTCTAAGCTACATTCCCAAGTCTTATTTTTTATTTTTGAAATAGGGTCTCACTAAGTAGCTGAGGCTGGCTTGTGAACCCTGATTCTTCCATCTCAGCCTCCCAAGTACTGGGATTACAAGTGTATGCCACCATGCCCAGCAACTTTTTTTTTTTAAGGGAACAAAGGAAATGTTTTGTCCAATCTTTGTTAGTAAGTGGGAACTTGTCCATCAGATTTGTGAATGTCCAGTCTTGTTAGTAAGTAGAAATTTATTCATCTGACTTCAGAATAGAACACTGATAGTCTGCGGTTGACCATGGCATTCTTGACTCTTTCACCAATGGCAACTGTTTCTTGGATTCTTCTAGAACAGTTGTTATTTACCTAGCTATGAAATGGAGTTAGAAGAAATAGGCCTTCTTTGTTATTTCTTACCATCCTTTTCAGAGTTTTTGTTGAAGAAGAAACAGGAGTCACCTCTACAGGGATTTAGCTTTCAGACTTCTGAGCGCTGAAGATTAACATGGGAGCAGTATTGTTTCCATATCATCTGGCTGAGTCCATCTGCCTGCTCTTGTCTTGGGAATGACCAATAATTATGTTGTTGTTTTCTTCCCTTAGCTCACTGGACTACAATAAATAAATAAATGATTAGCCAAATGGACTTGAGAGGAAGCATACTTTTAGTATGGGATGAAATTTATCCTTGTTTATTAATGGTATAGGATTTGGAAATAGTAGCAGTGATACTACCTTTATTTATTTATTTATTTATTTATTT
>PVLC010050573.1:0-10078 GCA_004027655.1 Graphiurus murinus | reverse complement strand
CTATTTCAAAATAAAAAAAAAAAAATAGGGCTGGGGGTGTAGCTCGGAGGTAGAATGCCCCTGAGTTCAATCCCCAGTACCGGAAAAAAAAAAAAAAAAAAAGAGACCCAGAGGCAGGCGTGGTGGCACACGTTTGTAATCCCAGTATTTGGGAGGCTGAGACCAGAGGATCCGGGTTCATGGCCAGCCTCAGCAACTTAGTGAGACACTCTGCAACTTAGTGAGACCCTGTTTCAAAATAAAGAATAAGAAATAGGGCTAGGGGTATAGCCTGGAGGTAGAATGCCCCTGAGTTCAATCCCAGTATCTCAAAAAAAAAAGAAAAGAAAAAGAGACCCAGCCACTTGGAAGACTGAAAGCCTTAGAAAGACCTTGTCTCAAAAAAATGTACTTGGAGCTGGGTGTGGTGGCACAGGTTTGTAATCCCAGTACTTGGCAAGCTGAGAATGTAGGATCCCGGTTCCCAGCCAGCCTCAGCTACTTAGTGAGTCCCTCCACAACTTAGTAAATCCCTGTTTCAAAAATAAAGAATAAAGCCAGGTGTGGTGGCGCACGCTTGTAATCCCAGCATTCAGGAGGCTGAGACTGGAGGATCCGGGTTCACGGCCAGCCTCAGCTACCAAGTAAGGCACTCTACAACTTAATGAAACCCGGTTTCAAAATAAAGAAAAAAAAAAAAGCCGGGCGTGGTGGCGCACGCTTGTAATCCCAGCATTCGGGAGGCTGAGACCGGAGGATCCGGGTTCGCGGCCAGCCTCAGCTATCTCGTGAGGCACTCTGCAACTTAGTGAGACTCGGTTTCAAAACAAAGAATAAAAAATAGGGCTGGGGGTGTAGCTTGGAGGTAGAATGCCCCTGAGTTCAATCCCCAGTACCACAAAAAAAAAAAAAAAAAAAAAAAAAAAAAAAAAAAAAAATAGAATAAGCCGGGTGTAGTGACACACGCTTGTAATCCCTGGGACTGGAGGATCGGAGTTCGAGGCCAGCCTCAGTTACCTAGTGAGGCACTCCGAAACTTAGTGAGACCCTGTTTCAAAATAAAGAATAAAAAATAGGTCTGGGGGTATAGCTCGAAGGTAGAATGCCCCTAAATTCAATCCCCAGTACCGCAAAATAAATAAATAAATAAATAAATAAAAGAACTAGGGGCGTAGCCTGGAGGTAGAACGCTCCTGAGTTCAATCCCCAGTAACACACACAACACACAAAAAAGTACTTGGAGGCTGGGCCTGGTGGCGCATGCTTGTAATCCCAGTTCTTGAGAGGCTGAGATAGGATCACAGGTTTGAGGACAGCCTCAGCAGTAGTGAGATTCTCATCAACCTAGTGAGACCCTGTTTTCCAATAAGTTGCGGAGTGCCTCACTAGGTAGTTGAGGCTGGCCGCAAACCCGGATCATCCGGTCTCAGCCTCCCAAATGCTGGGATTACAAGCGTGAGCCACCACACCCGACGCTGGTCCAATCTTTTGCTGGTGACTTTCTGCACTCTCCCATTTCACACTGAGGAGGGAACATGTGAGAGAGGACCCAGAGAAACAGAAAAGACAGGGCAAAAGCCTGGTCCACCCTTTTTTTTTTTTTTTTTTTTTTGCGGTACTGAGGATTGAACTCAGGGGCGTTCTACCTTTGAGCTACACCCCCAGCCCTATTTTTTATTCTTTATTTTGAAACCGGTCTCACTAAGTTGTGGAGTGCCTCACTAGGTAGCTGAGGCTGACTTCAAACCCAGATCCTCCAGTCTCAACCACCCAAATGCTGGGATTACAAGCATGCACCAACATGCCCGGCTATGGTCCACCCTCTTTACTGGAGTCCTGCTCACCACAGCCCCTGGTTCTGCAACTAAGGGGGCCCAGTGGTACTCAGATCCAGGACAAAGACCATTGTTTGAGCTCTCATAGCTTCCTAGACCCTTGGCTAGTGAGTCCCAGACATTTTAGAACCGATGGCCAAGGGGAAGAGGTCTCTCAGTACCCAGTACCTGGATGTTCAGAGGGATAAAGGAGACCAGGCTGTAGTCTTCGATGAGCTGCACCAGTTTTTCGTTGAGCTGGCGGTAGTGGCGAAAGAAAGGGTCAGAAGCCAGGTGGTCAAGCAGATATGAGAGGTCCAGGACCTCTGTGTAGTAGTCCAGGTTAAAGGCTAAGAAGAGAAACCAAGATTCAGGAGCAGCAGGTATCACACTGAAGACCTGAGGACCACAGGGGGTCAGGATAGTAGAGTGGTAGAGTACGTGCTTAGTACGCATCAATCCCTAGCCTTCAGCGGATAGGTGGGGGCACAATATATGGACAGGGGGTGAAGCTCAGTGGTTCAGCACTTGCCTAGCATGCACAAGGCCATGGGCTTGATCCCAGTACTGCAAAACAACAAAAAAACTCGAGGACTGGGACCATAATGTCCTTATTTTTCTATGTCTTCATTTTTCTTTCCTTGTGGCACTAAGCACACCCCCAGTCTGGTTTTTTTTTTTAATGGAACCCACGGGCATTCTACCTCTGAGCTACACTCTACACCCTATTTTATTATTTTATTTTGAAATAGGGTCTAAGTTGATGAGGCTAGTCGAAAACCTGTGATCTTCCTGTCTCAGCCTCCTAAGTACTGGAATTCTAGAATTACAAGCATCTGAGCTGGGCGTGGTGGCGCACGCTTATAATCCCAGCATTTGGGAGGCTGAGACCGGAGGATCTGGGTTCAAATCCAGCCTCAGCTACCTAGTGAGGCACTCCACAACTTAGTGAGACCCGGTTTCAAAATAAAGAATAAAAAATAGGGCTGGGGGTATAGCTCGGAGGTAGAATGCCCCTGAGTTCAATTCCCAGTACCACAAAAGGCCAGCTATAACCCCAGCCCTATTTTTTTATTCTTTATTTTGAAACAGGATCTAAGTTGCAGAGGGCCTCACTAATGGTAGCTGAGGCTGGCTGCCAACTCGGATCCTCCTGTCTCAGCCTCTCAAGTATTGGGATTACAAACGTGCGACACCACGCCCAGCTCCCCTGAGATCTTTTTATTTATTTTATTACTGAAGATTGAACTCAGGGGCATTCTACCTCCTAGCTGTATCCCCAGTCCTATTTTTATTTTGAAGCAGGGTCTCGCTAGGTTGCTGACAGTCATCCTAAGTGACCGAGGCTGACCTTTTCTTTTTTCTAATTTTTTGTGGTACTAGGGATTGAACCCAGGGGTATTCTACCTCCAAGTTATACCTCAACCCCTATTTTATTCTGTTGTGGGGGACCTCACTAAGTAGTTGAACTACTACTTCCAAGCACAGCAGAGAACTCATTTGGCAGGAAAAAAAAATGCTGGTCATTAGGACTCTACAACTCCCCTACCTAGTACTGGCCTTTTTCTCCCTCAAAATTTCCCACTTATGCCATGTAAGGATACAGCCATCTAATGGCTGTCTAGAAGCCAGGAACAGGCCCTTAGCAGACCCTGGATCTGCCAGGGCTCCCATCTTGGACTTCTCAGACTCAACGCCACCTAGTTGATGGCATTTTTTTTTTTTTTTTTTTTTTTGTGGTACTGGGGATTGAACTCAGGGGCATTCTACCTCCGAGCTACACCCCCAGCCCTATTTTTTATTCTTTATTTTGAAACCGAGTCTCACTAAGTTGCGGAGGGCCTCACTAGGTAGCTGAGGCTGGCCGCGAACCCGGATCCTCCGGTCTCAGCTTCCCGAATGCTGGGATTACAAGCGTGCGCCACCACGCCCGGCTAGTTGATGGCATTTTGTTATAACTTTGAAAAAGCCTTTACCCCTGCTGGATCCTTTGCCTAGAACAGTCCACCCTTGGCTGGCTGCTTTTCATGGTTGAGGTGTCAGCTCAATGTCACTGCCTCAGAGCAGCGGGGCACTGCTCACTCCCTTCACTTTCAGCCACTCACTGTCGTACCATCTTGTTTTAATTCCTTTGTACCACATATTACCAACTGTAGCTCTCATCTCCACAATCTGTAATAGCATCTTGTACAGAGTGGCACAGAGTAAATGGGCAGGAGTCAGGACCTGCTGTGACTATAATCACCAGGCCATGCAGGGTCCCAGAGGCAGCTTCCTGCTGCCCTCCTCCTTGCCTGCCCAAAACAGGAGTTCTTACCCAGCTTCCCATAATGCTCAATAAGGTCCATCTTGGAGAGGAGGTTCACATGGGGCAGCTCCACATGCAGCATGGTGGCCAGGGAGGTACAGAGCACTGAGATGAACTTGGCCGGGTCTGTGCAGTAGTGAGAATCCACAAGGTGGACAGCTGTCAGCTGGGAGGGGAAGAGACAGGGTGAGAGTGACCCGAGGAGGCAGGGGCCATCTAGGCCTGTCTCCCTCATCAGACTATGAACTGGAGAACAGAGTAGGCTGGCTTCGAATCTGCAATGCTCCTGTCTCAGACTACCAAATATTGGGATTATAGGCATGCACCACAATGCCTGACTGCTGCTTTTTTTCTTTGGGGAAGGGGGGTACTGAGATTTGAACCCAGTTGTGTTCTACCTCTGAGCTATACCACTAGTCCTATATTACTTTGAAACAGGGCCTCCCTAAGTTGCTGAGGTTCTCACTAGGTTGCTGAGGCTGGCCTCCATCGTGTGATCTTCCAGTCTCAGCCTCCCAAGTACTGGGATTACAGGCAAACACCACCATGCTCGGTGCATTTTTTTTTCTTTTTTTTTTTTTTGCGGTACTGGGGGTTGAACTCAGGGGCATTCTACCTGCCAGCTATACCCCTAGCTCTATTTTTTATTCTTTATTTTGAAACCGGGTCTCACTAACTTGCGGAGTACCTCGCTAGGTAGCTGGTTGGCTGGGAACCCTGATTCTCTGGTCTCAGCCTCCCAAATACTGGGATTACAAGCATGCACCACCACGCCCGGCTCTTTTTTTTCCTTTTAGAAGATGCCTTGTACTGATCTTTGGAGTAGGAAACAGGTTCAAGTCCCACTATATCTGCCTCCTTTCTTTCACTTACTTTTGCCCATTAATTTACAACAATCACCATGCCACTTTCTACACCGCCCCTTCCAGATTTTCCCAAATCCCAAATTTAGTACTAATACATCCCTTTTACAGATTAGAAAAGAGGTTCAGAAAGATGGCTCCCAGACCACACAGCGAGTCGCAGGCAGAGTCAAAATTCAAATTCACACTGCTTTACTCCAAAGCAACTCAGCCCCTACCTCGCTGTGTGACATGGGGGTGTGGTATGTCCTCCCTGTCTCAGTGGCTCCAAATGCAAAATGGACCTGACCCGAGACGCACCCTGAGGTCCCACTGCGCCATCTGAGAGAAGATGCTGCGAAGAGCGCCGTGGTGCGTGCAGAGCTCCACCTGGCCGGGGCAGTCGAAGAGGAAGTAGTGGCCGCGGAGGGGATCAAGCTTGGTGCGCAGCCAGTCCAGGTTGGCTTCCAGGTACTCCATGCAATAGAGCAGGCCGCCATTGGGTCCTAGCCGCAGGGCGTCCATCACATCACCCAGTCCCACCAGCTCGCCCACGTCCACAGCGCACTCGTACGGCAGCCCCTCGTTGGCTGGGTCCAGGTTCACCACTGCCACGCGCCGGCCCAGGGCGCGCAGGAATTCGCTCATACCCAGGCAGTACGTGGTCTTCCCCGAGCCTGGCGGGCCGATCACCGCCTGCCCGAAGGCCGTGGCCGGAGATGCTCCCGCCATCGGCGGAGCGGAGGCCAGTCCAGTGGACAAACTGTGCGGGCAGCCGCACCGGAGACGAGACCAAGGACGGAGGTCCTCGATAGGCGCTTGACTGGGGGCTGCGACCGGGGCCACCTAGGACAGAACAGCAGAAAGCCAAGCGGAGAAAAAGAAGCAAACGGTCCTGGACGGAGATCAGCTCTCGCCGGCCGGGCGCCGGAAGCGGAAGACCTCGGAAAGGAAGTTCCGCCTTCACGGCAGTGCGTAGTCGGCCAAGGGCGTGGCCACGCAGTCGTCTTCCGCCCGTGGAAGCGTGAGTCACTAGGAGGGCTGGGGAGCTTGAGTTCCTCATCTTTCCCCAGGCCCGAATTAAGACAAAACGAGGTTCCATTGTAAAATTGTTTATTTTTCCTTTAGGGCGCAGATCCGGGCCACCTCCCGTGGATTCTCCGCTACCCGGCCCCAGCCCGTGAAGGCAGAGTCGAACCCTGCCCAGGACCCTCTCTTCAGGAGACCTCAAGTCCTCTCCTTTTCAGTCCTTTTCTTCTTTCTGGCCTTCACGGCGACTTTCGTCAGACCGCTAGGGAACATTGTGTTGATGACTTCAGGCAATACACCTTTTCAAGGTACCCCCAAACAGACTGGGTTAAGAGACCGACAGGAGAGGTCATTAAGCCCTATATTGAAAGGGTAGGAGCTCTTTGTAAAAATCCCCTTGAGGTAGAGAATCGGTAGGCAGGCTCAGGACTGAGCACCCTGAATAAGCTGTGTGGATGGCTACTCCCAGACTCCTTTCTGCTTCTGTGGTAGACAAACCAGGCAAAGGGCTTTCCTCCTGTAACTTTGGTGATTCTGACCAAGGAAGCGCCCAATCCTCACTTAGGCTCTGAGGGTCTGTCCAAGGCACAGCTGGAACCCCTCACAAAGGCCATGTCTGTCCGAAACTTGATGCTGGTGGGTGGCTGGCGTCGAAGCAATGACTCCCCCTGGTCCTGGGGTAGGGGATCATCATAGATGGTGGAGATGAGCCCCAAGCCAGTTCCACGGGGCCTTTTCAATTGCGCAAATGGCTGTAGCTTCTCTCCATGGTACCTGAAATAAAAAGGGCTCTCAGTGAGAAGGCTGCTCTCTGAAACTGCGGTAAAGGAGCTGGGAAAGGATAGGGTACCACTCCATGTGGCTTGTGTTTTTGTGTTTGCCCAAAAAACACAGCTGTTTTTTTTTTTTTGGTTTTTTTTTTTGCAGCAATGGAGATCCAACCCAGACCCTTCTGCATGCCAGGCAAGCACTCTATCATTGAGTCACACCCACAGGCCCAAAGACAAAGCTTTAAATCTGAATCTTTGTTCTCCAGCCTCCAGATCTATCGATTGACAGTCTGCCCCAGCAAACGAGAGAACACATACAACTTGCATTCCAACACTACAGACTCCCTAATAACTAGGAAGTCCATAATGGCTGTGAAGTCCCAAACTCAGGCTGGAAGGAATGACTACCAAGGAATCAATGATCCTGTTAACTCTTAGGGCTTTTTTTTTTTTTTTCCGGTACTGGGGATTGAACTCAGGGGCATTCTACCTCCGAGCTATACCCCCAGCCCTATTTTTTATTCTTTATTTTGAAACCGAGTCTCACTAAGTTGCGGAGGGCCTCACTAGGTAGCTGAGGCTGGCCGCGAACCCGGATCCTCCGGTCTCAGCCTCCTGAATGCTGGGATTACAAGCGTGCGCCACCACGCCTGGCTGGTGGTACACACTTGTAATCCCAGTACTTGGGAGGCTTCGCCGCCAGCCTCAGCTACTTAGTAAGGCCCTATCCCAACTTAGTGAGACCGTGTTTCAAAATAAAGAATAAAAAATAGGGCTGGGGGTGTAGCTCAGGGCAGAATGCCCCTGGGTTCAATCCCCAGTACCGCAAAAAGGAAAAAAAAAAAAAAAAAAGAATAAAATAGGGCTGGGGGTGTAGCTTGGAGGTCAAATGCCCCTGAGTACCCTCCCCAGTAACACAAAAATTAAACAAAATAAAAGAATAAAAGAGGGCTGGGAGTGTAGGTCAGAGGTAGAATGTCCCTGGGTTCAATCCCCAGTATCGTGCAGAAAAAAAAAAAAAGGCAACAAAATAAAGAATAAAAAATAGGGCTGGGGCCGGGCGTGGTGGCGCACGCTTGTAATCCCAGCATTCGGGAGGCTGAGACCGGAGGATCCGGGTTCGCGGCCAGCCTCAGCTACCTAGTGAGGCACTCCGCAACCTAGTGAGACCCGGTTTCAAAATAAAGAATAAAAAATAGGGCTGGGAGTATAGCTCGGAGGTAGAATGCCCCTGAGTTCAATCCCCAGTACCGCAAAAAAAAAAAAAAAAAAATAGGGCTGGGGGTGTAGCTCAGAGGTAGAATGCCCCTGAGTTCAATCCTCAGTACTGTAAAAAAATAATAATAAAATAGGGCCAGGATATAGCTCCAAAGTAGAATGCCCCTGAATTCAATCCTCAGCACCACAAAAAAAAAAAAAAGACTACTGCCAATCTACTTTTTTCTTCTAACCCTGCTTTGAAGTCCATCCCCTAAGAGTACCTAGCACCCATCCCTAAATTAGTGGGAACAGGGAAACCAGGTCACAGCTGAAAGGCCAGCTTGGCCTCTTGTAAAGTCCCTGGGGCACACTCACCCCAATCCACGCTTGCATCTAGGGTGCTGGCCATCGCCATCCAGGGCCTCAGGTACCCCGGAGCACCTGCTGCCCAGGCCCTGGCCCTCGGCCCATCCCTGCCGCTCCATCACCTTCCGTCCAATGCCCTGCAGAGGGAAGGAGGAGACTCAAGAAATGGGGCTTCTTCCTGGGGCAGAGGAAGTGGGGATGGGAGAAGTAGGGATGGATGCAAAGAAAGAAAAAAGGGGTCAGTGGGTTGGGCTCACCTTGGTGTGGCGCTCAAAGGTGCCCACCTGACGTTCAACTACGGAGCCATCTTCCTGGCCATCACGGAGTCTCCGTTCCAGACGCATTTGGACAGAGTCTCGGGCATCCTTATCTCCACCATCTGAGGAACCAGAGCCCAATATTTTTTTTGGTGGTACTGGGGATTGAATTCACAGGCCTTCTACCTTCGAGCTAAACTCCCAGATCAATTTTTTCTTTTTTTTGTTGTTGTGGTCCTGGGGATTGAACTCAGGGGCATTCCTCTGAGCTATACCCCCAGCCCTATTTTTTATTCTTTATTTTGAAACGGGGTCTCACTAAATTGCAGAGTGCCTCACTAGGTAGTTAAGATTGGCTTCAAACTCCGATCCTCTGGTCTCAGCCTTCCAAATGCTGGGATTACAAGCGTGCACCACCATGCCCAGCTTATTTCTTTTTTGAAACAGGGTCTCACTACGTTGATGAGAGTTTCACTACTTGCTAAGGCTGTCCTCAAACCTGTGATCAGCCTCCCAAGTACTGGGATTACAGGTGTGCGCCACCACACCTGGCTCTTACCAGAACTCAGTTTGCAGAAGGGTCGCTCTCAGCAGAAAGGTGATAAAAGGGATCAAGTTTCTAGAATCCCCTCACAAGATTTACTGATTCATTCTCATGGTGTCCTGTTATATTACCTTATCACAAGCCAGGCGTGGTGGCGCAGGCTTGTAATCCCAGCTTTTGGGAGGCTGAGACTGGAGGATCTGGGTTCGCGGCCAGCTTCAGATGCTTAGTGAGGCCCTATTTCAAAATAAAGAATAAAAAATAGGGCTGGGGGTGTAGCTTGGAGGTAGAATGCCCCTGAATTCAAACCCCAGTACCCCAAAAATAAATAAATAAAATAAACAGTCGGGCATGGTGGCACATGTTTGTAATCCCAGTACTTGGGAGGCTGAGACAGGAGAATCACAGGTTCAAGGACAGCCTCAGCAAGTAGTGAGACTCTTGTCAACCTAGCGAGACCCTGTTTCCAAATAAGAAATAAAATTGGGCTGAGGGTATAACTCTAACATAGATGCCTCTGAGTTCAATCCCCATTACCAAAAATAAATAAATAAATAAATAATAAAAATTTTAAAAAGCTGGATGTGGTGGCACATGCTTGTAATCCCAGTACATGGGAGGTTGAGACAGGAGGATCACAGGTTCATGGCCAGTCTCAGCTACTTAGGCCCTCTACAACATAGTAAGACCCAGTTTCAAAAATAAAGAATTAGCCGGGCGTGGTGGCGCATGCTTGTAATCCCAGCATTCGGGAGGCTGAGACCGGAGGATCCGGGTTCGCGGCCAGCCTCAGCTACCTAGTGAGACACTCCGCAACTTAGTGAGACCCGGTTTCAAAATAAAGAATAAAAAATAGGAGCCGGGCGTGGTGGCGCTCGCTTGTAATCCCAGCATTTGGGAGGCTGAGACCGGAGGATCCGGGTTCGCGGCCAGCCTCAGCTACCTAGTGAGGCACTCGCAACTTAGTGA
>PVLC010050572.1:0-10010 GCA_004027655.1 Graphiurus murinus | reverse complement strand
ACCCAAAAAAAAAAAAAAAAAAAAAAAAAAAAATCTAAATTTAAAGGGACAAGACCCTTAAAACACACTATTGTCCCTATAAAATATATTATGGAGCCGGGCGTGGTGGCGCACGCTAGTAATCACAGCATTCGGGAGGCTGCGACCAGAGAATCCGGGTTCATGGCCAGCCTCAGCTACCTAGTGAGGCACTCCACAACTTAGTGAGACTCGGTTTCAAAATAAAGAAAGAAATAGGGCTGGGGGTATAGCTCGGAGGTAGAATGCCCGAGTTCAATCCCCAGTACCGCAAAAAAAATATATATATATACATATATTATGTAAGTAGAATCTGCAGACAACTTGCCAAATTTTATTCTTATAGTTTAAATAATCCTCCTTTCCACATCTATCCTAATGTACTACCTAGTCCTCAAGGTTAGCAAGGAACAACTTTCCCCTGTTAGAGAGGTTATGAGGACTACAAAACCTGCATTAAGTTTCTTCATTAGGTGAATGGGTAGGCAGGGACCCAAGATAATCTCTCGATAAAATCCTTAAATTCTTTATGGCAAGCTATACTAAATTGGCTACTTTAGCCTGGTGTGGTGGTGCACACCTGTAATCCCAATACTTGGGAAGCTGACACAGGAAGATCACAGGTTCAAGGACAGTCTCACCAAGTAGTTAAGACTAATCAACCTAGAGAGACCCTGTTTCAAAATAAAATTAAAATATGGAGCTGGGCGTGGTGGCACAGGCTTGTAATCCCAGTACTTGGGAGGCTGAGACCAGAGGATCTGGGTTTGCGGGCCAGCCTCAGCTACCTAGTGAGGTACTCCGAAACTTAGTGAGACCCTGTTTCAAAATAAAGAATAAAAAATAGGGCTGGGGGTGTGGCTCGGAGGTAGAAAGCCCCTGGGTTCAATCCCCAGTACCACAAAAAATAAAATAAATTGGTTCTGTCGGGCGTGGAGACGCACGTTTGTAATCCCAGTAAGTGGGAGGCTGAGACAGGAGGATCACAGGTTTGCAGCCCGCCTCAGCAACTTAGTGAAGCCATCTGTAACTCAGTGAGACCCTGTTTCAAAATAAAAGAATAAAGTAGGGCTGGAGGTGTGGCTCAGAGGTAGAATGCCCTGGGTTCCATCTCCAGTACTACAAAAATAAATAGGCTCTTATATTGCATGCAGTGTGAAGACTGTGTGTGTGTGGGGGGGGGGTACTGGGGATTGAACAGAGGGGCATTCTACCTCAAAGCTACAACCTAAACCCTTTTTGTTTTTGTTTTGAAACAGTGTCTCACTGGGTTGCTGAGTTTCACTACTTTTCTGAGACTGTCCTCAAACCTGTGATCCTGTCTCAAGCCTTCGAAGTACTGACTACAGGCGTGCAACACACACCCAGCTGAAATTCCCCCTTTTTTTTTTTTTTTTTTTTTTGCGGTAGTAGGGATTGAACTCAGGGGCATTCTACCTCCGAGCTACACCCCCAGCCCTATTTTTTATTCTTTATTTTGAAATCGGGTCTCACTAAGTTGCGGAGTGCCTCACTAGGTAGCTGAGGCTGGCTGCGAACCCGGATCCTCGGGTCTCAGCCTCCTGAATGCTGAGATTATGAAATCCACTTTTTTTTTTTTTTTTGCGGTACTGGGGATTGAACTCAGGGGCATTCTACCTCCGAGCTATACCCCCAGCCCTATTTTTTATTCTTTATTTTGAAACCAAGTCTCACTAAGTTGTGGAGTGCCTCACTAGGCAGCTGAGGCTGGCCTCGAACCGGGATCCTCCGGTCTCAGCCTCCCGAAAGCTGGGATTACAAGCGTGCGCCACCACGCCCGGCTGAAATCCACTTTTTAAAAGTCCATTAAGCCGGGTGTGATGGCACAGGCTTGTAATCCCAGCATTTGGGAGGCTGAGACCAGAGGATCTGGGCTCGTGGTCAGTCTCAGCTACCTAGTGAGGCACTCCGCAACTTAGTGAGACTCGGTTTCAAAATAAAGAATCAAAAATAGGGCTGGGGGTGTAGCTCGGAGGTAGAAAGCCCGAGTTCAATCCCCAGTACCGAAAAAAAAAAAAAAAAAATTCCATTAAATGCCGCACATGGTGACGCATGCTTTTAATCCCAGTACTTGGGAGGCTAAGATAGGATGATTACAGGTTCTAGGACAGCCTCAGCAAGTAGTGAGACTCTCATCAACCTAGTGAGACCCTATTCCTATTTCCAAGTAAGAAATAAAATCGGGCTGGGGGTGTAGCTAAGATGGTGGTACACGCTTGTAAATCCCAGTCCTTAGGAGGTTGAGACAGGAAGGGCGCAGGTTCGCGGCCAGCCTCAGCTACTTTAGTGAGGTCCTCCGCAACTTTGTGATACCCTGCTTCAAAATAAAGAATAAATTATAGGAGCTAGGCTGGTGTGGTGGCCCAAGCTTGTAATCTTTGTCCTTGGGAGGCTGAGACAGGAGGATGGCAGGTTCAAGGGCAGCCTCAGCAATTTAGTGAGGCTCTTAGCAACCTAGTGAGATCCTGTTTCCAAATAAGAAATAAAATTGGTCTGGGGGTGTAACTTAGAGGTAGAATGCCTCTGGATTCAATCCCTAGTACCACAAAAAAAAAAAAAAAAAAAAAAAAAAAAAAAAAAATTGAGCCGGGGGTCGGAAGTAGGATGTTCCTGGGTTCCATCCTCAGTACCGCAAAAAGGAAAAAGAAGAAAAAAAAATTTTAAAGTCGATTAAGAGGAATACGTGTTTTACAAGCTAGATGCGCACACTGCTGCGTTTGTCTTAGGTATTCATTTGTTCCCCGTCTTAAGTATTTCATCTTCCCATTTTCACTGGAACCCTCCCACGGCTTAGGCTGACAGCCTGCAAACACAGCTCGGGAAGCCGGCATTCCTGCCAGCTTTCTACCGACTGCCATCTACCAAGCCCCCATCCCAGCCCCCTACCACCACTTCCACCCACTTTCCCTTAACTGCCGACTGGTTCCCCACTGGAAGACTGGCAAGATCCCCCTCTGGCCCGGCTGGAAACACCCACGCAGCTCTCTCCTCCGGAACACCCAGATGGATCCTCGGCGCAGGAATCCTACAGAAGGGGGAACCGCTCTCTACTCCCTGAGCTTGGAAACCGTTGCTAGGTGGCGCTTTCCCCCAAGGTGCTGGGTAATTTAAAAAAAAAAAAAAAAACTTAAGGCGCTGAGGGGCTAGTCTAACCAAGAAAGCGCAAAATTCTTTCTAGAAATTTCTAAGCCCCGAACAGCCTTGCGTGCCCCCAGAATCTCTGTCAGGCGCCTTGGGAAACGGGATGGGGAGAAGGAGCTCAGCTGTGACGCGCGCCGGGTCCTCACCTTCTTGATGTGGGCCGCAATATCCTTTTCTATGTTATATTTCTCCAACGCCTGAGTAGCGCACTCCACCGAGTCCTGTTGCATCTCCTCCGACATGTCGGCATTTTTGATCACCGCCTTTCGGTCGCACATGGTTACCTGCGAGACAAGGCAGAGTGAGGGGTTGTGGTGGGGAGGGCACCTCTGAGGCGCCGGCTCCCCACTCCTGGCCCGCGCCACCCGGGACGCCGCCCCCCACTCCACTTCTCATGGAGAGAGCGGGTCGCGCGGGCCGCAGAGCGGACAAAGTCCAGGGCTTGGAGGCGAAGTCGGGTAGCGGGGACTTCCGAGTCCCTCACCGTAGAGCAGGGGCTGCAACGGTCTCCTGGGGGAGGTGCTGGCGCGGCTCAGGCCCGGAGACAGCTACTGTCGTTACCGAAGCCGTGGCGCATCTAAGCAGCCCCACGCCAGCCGCCGCCGCCTAGTGCCTAAGCCCCGCCCTGCTTCCCGGCCCCGCCCCCGACGCGCGTCTCTATTGGCTTAACGCAGCGCCCGAAATTTTCCTATTGGTCTGCGTACTGAATGGTTCCCTCAGGGTCTTTCCCCTGCATTTTGTTGCAAACCACAATGCACCGCTCACGGCGTCGGTTGCCCCGGCAATGGGCCGCCACACGCGGCGAGGCCCACACACCGGGAAGGTGGAACCGGGGCGGGGTCGCGAGGACCACCCAGCTGTCTTTGAAGGGAAGCTAGGGGGGCTTCTGCCGGAACGTAGGGAAGTGATTTAAAGTCCACGGAGGTTGTCCCAAGGCCTATCTCGAACAACAGTCTCAAGAAGTTAAGTGGCTCACGTACCCCACGCCCCCACCTCAAGTCTGCAGATTTTTTTTTTTGGTTTTTTTTGGGGAGTTTTTTTGGCGGTACTGGGGATTGAACTCAGGGGCATTCTACCTCCGAGCTATACCCCCAGCCCCATTTTTTATTCTTTATTTTGAAACCGAGTCTCACTAAGTTGCGGAGTGCCTCACTAAGTAGCTGAGGCTGGCCGCGAACCCGGATCCTCCGGTCTCAGCCTCCCGAATGCTGGGATTACAAGCGTGGGCCACCACGCCCGGCTTCTTTGCAGATTTTGACTGAAGTGACCCTACACTGAAATGGTATTTCTGAAGCAGGGCTAGCTTAACTGGGCAAGCCACAAGAGCAGTGAGGCCCTCGGACTTGGTTTAATGCTCTTCTTGAAAATTTTTTTTTTCCTTTTTTTTAGTATTGAGGACTGAACCCGGAGCATTCTACCTGCGAGCTACAACCCCAGACCTTTTTATTTTTTGTTTTGAAACAGGGTCTCTGGTGTCGAACATGCTATCCTCCTGTCTCAGCCTCTCAAGTACTGGGATTGAACCCAGGGACATTATACCCCCTCTACCTCCGAGCTACACACCTAGTCATATTATTTCTTAATTTGGAAACAGCGTCTTGCTAAACTGATGACAGACTATCAAATTGCTGAGGGTGGCTTCAAACCTGTGATTCTCCTGTCTAAACCTCCCAAGTACTGGAATTACAAGTATGCACCACCAGGACCGGCCTTTTTTTTTTTTTTTCTTCCAACAAGGGACTCCTACATGTTCAGTTTTCTTTTTCTTTTCTTTTTTTTTTTTTTTTTTTTTTTTACGGTACTGGGGATGGAACCTGGGGGCATTCTACCTCCGAGCTACAGCCCCAGCCCTATTTTCTTCTTTATTTTGAAACAGGGTCTCACTAAATTGCGGAGTGCCTCACTAGGTAGCTGAGGCTGACCGGGAACCTGGATCCTCCAGTCTCCGACTCCCAAATGCTGGGATTACAAGCATGCGCCACCATGCCCAGCTCCCATGTTTAGTTTTCACTGATCCCTCTGTGTCTGTTACTACTCTGAAATATTTGCTTATGGGGCGGAGTGGAGTGGAGGACAGGAGGGAGGTTTTTTAGGACTGAAGGAAACTTTCAGGAAGGAAGGGGGTTTCCTTCTAAATTAAGGTATTACCCCCAGTGTGGATTCTCTCTTCCAGGCAATGCATACCTAATTTAAAGGGGAGGAAAAGCCAGGCATCGTGGTGCTCACTTATAATCCCAGTACTTGGGAGGCTGAGACAGGAGGATAGTGGGTTTGCCGGCAGCTTCAGCTACTTAGTGAGCTCCTCTGCAACTTAGTGAGACCGTTTCAAAATTAAGAATAAAAAATAGGCTGGGCGTGGTGGCGCATGCTTGTAATCCCAGCATTTGGGAGGCTGAGACAGGAGGATCCAGGTTCCAGGCCAGCCTCAGCTCCTAGTGAGGCCTTCCACAACGTAGTGAGAACCTGTTTCAAAATAAAGAATAAAAAATAGGTCTGGGGGTATAGCTCGGAGGTAGAACGCCCCTGAGTTCAATTCCCAGTACCACAAAAAAAAAAAAAAAAAGAATAAAAAATAGGACTAGGCAGCCAGGCATGGTGGCACACACTTGTAATTCCAGTACTTGGAGGCTGAGACCAGAGGATCCGGGTTCGGGGCCAGCCTCAGCTGCTTAATGAGGTCCTCTGCAACTTAGTGAGACCCTGTTTTTTTTGTTTTTTTTTAAATAAACAAGATCGATAAACCATTGGCCAACCTAACCAAAAGAAAGAGAAAGAGAGAATCAACCCAAATTACCAAAATAAGAGATGAAAAAGGTGATATTACCACCAACAGTGCAGAAATACAGAGGATCATCAGAAACTATTTTGAAAAACTATACTCCAACAAAATGGAAAATCTGAAAGAAATTGACAATTTTTTAGATACATACAACCTTCCTAAATTGAGTCAAGAAGATATAGAAAACTTAAATCAACCAATAAAAATCAAAGAAACAGAAACAGCAATAAAAAGTTTACCATCAAACAAAAGCCCAGGGCCAGATGGTTTTCCAAGTGATTTTTTTTTTTTTTTTTTTTTTTTCGGTAGTAGGGATTGAACTCAGGGGCATTCTACCTCCGAGCTACACCCCCAGCCCTATTTTTTATTCTTTATTTTGAAACCGAGTCTCACTAAGTTTCGGAGTGCCTCACTAGGTAGCTGAGGCTGGCCTCGAACCCGGATCCTCCAGTCTCAGCCTCCTGAATGCTGGGATTACTAGCGTGCGCCACCATGCCCGGCTCCAAGTGAATTTTTATAAAACATTTATGGAAGAGCTAATCCTAATAGTCCTCAAACTATTCCATGAAATAGAAAGAAACGGAACCCTCCCAAACACTTTCTATGAAGCCAACATCACATTAATACCAAAGCCAAATAAAGACAGCTCAAGAAAAGAAAACTATAGGCCTATATCATTGATGAACTTAGATGCAAAACTGCTAAACAAAATACTAGCAATGCGCTTTCAAAACCACGTCAAGAAAATTATACACCATGACCAAGTCCGGTTCATCCCAGGGATGCAAGGCTAATTCAACATATGAAAAACAATCCATGTAATACACCACATAAATAGACTCAAAGACAAAAATCACATGATCATCTCAATTGATGGTTGAAAAGCATTTGACAAGATCCAACACCCATTCATGCTAACAGCACTGCAGAGAATCGGAATAGAAGGAACATACCTCAAAATTATAGAGGCAATATACAATAGGCCTACAGCCAATATCATATTAAATGGAGAAAAACTGCAAGAGTTCCCACTAAAAACAGAAACAAGACAAGGATGTCCATTATCACCTCTTCTGTTCAACATAGTACTTGAGACTCTAGCCAGACTCATAGTACTTAAGACTCATAGACTTGAGACAAAGGAAGGAAATCAAAGGGGTAAAAATAGGGAAAAAAGGACTAAAACTATCCCTCTTTGCAGATGACATGATACTATACCTAGAAGACCCAACAAAGTCAGCCAAAAAACTTATAGAACTGATCAACAAATTCAGCCAAGTGTCTGGATACAAAGTCAATCTTCAAAAATCAGAAGCTTTCCTGTATGCCAACCATAAAACCACTGAAAAAGAAATCCAAAAAACAATTCCACCCCCAATAGCACCCCAAAAAATAAAATACTTAGGGATAAACCTAACCAAAGAGGTGAAAGACCTCTATAAGGAAAACTACAAAAAGCTGAAAAAAGAAATCAACGAAGACCTTAGAAGATGGAAAAATCTACCATGCTCTTGGATAGGCAGAATAAATATCCCAAAAGTAATCTACAAATTCAATGCAATACCCATGAAATTACCAAGGTCACTCCCCACAAACATAGAAAAATCAGTCCTTAAATTAATTTGGAACAACAAAAAGCCCAGAATAGCCAAAGTAGTTCTTAGCAACAAGAACCATGCAGGAGGTATCACAATACCTGACTTCAAACTATACTACAAAGCCACAGTAATAAAAACAGCATGATACTGGCACAAAAACAGACACACAGACCAATGGAGCAGAATAGAAGATTCAGAAACAGACCCATGTGCTTACAGTCAACTGATTTTTGACAAAGGAGCCAAAAATATACACTGGAAAAAAGATAGCCTCTTTAACAAATGGTGTTGGCAAATCTGGTTTACCATATGCAGGAAAATGGAAATAAACCCCATTTTCTCACCCTGCACAAGAGTCAACTCAAGGTGGATCAAAGACCTGGAAGTCAGGCCAGAGCTCTTCTTGAAGCTACTTGAAGCGGGCATAAGCCCAACACTTCAACACATAGGCACAGGTAAAAACTTTCTCAAGCCGGGCATGGTGGCGCACGCATGTAATCCCAGCATTTGGGAGGCTGAGACCGGAGGATCCGGGTTCTCGGCCAGCCTCAGCTACCTCGTGAGGCGCTCTGCAACTTAGTGAGACTCGGTTTCAAAATAAAGAATAAAAAATAGGGCTGGGGGTGTAGCTCAGAGGTAGAATCCCCCTGAGTTCAATCCCCAGTACCTCAAAAAAAAAACCAACTTTCTCAACAAGACCCCAAAAGCACAAGCAACTCAAAGGAAGATCAATACATGGGATTGCATTAAACGGAAGAGTTTCTGTGCAGCAAAGGAAACTATCAAGAACCTCAACAGAGAGCCCACAGAGTGGGAGAAAATTTTTGCCAGCTACTCTTCTTTTTTTTTTTTTTTTTTTTGCGGTACTGGGGATTGAACTCAGGGGCATTCTACCTCTGAGCTATACACCCAGCCCTATTTTTCATTCTTTATTTTGAAACCGAGTCTCACTAAGTTGAGAAGTGCCTCACTAGGTAGCTGAGGCTGGCCGCGAACCTGGATCCTCCAGTCTCAGCCTCCCGAATGCGGGGATTACAAGCATGCGCCACCACGCCCGGCTAGCTATTCTTCTGATAGAGGACTAATATCTAGGATATACAGAGAACTCAAGAAACTCACAGCCTCAGCAGCAGTGAGACTCTCCAGCAGCCTAACAAGAATATTGCTGGGAAGCCAGGCGTGGTGGCGCAGGCTTGTAATCCCAGCATTTGAGAGGCTGAGACTGGAGGATCTGGGTTCACGGCCAGCCTCGGCTACCTAGGGAGGCCCTCTGTAACTTAGTGAGACCCTGTTTCAAAATAAAGAATAAAAAATAGGGCTGGGGGTATAGCTCAGAGGTAGAATGCCCCTGAGTTCAATCCCCAGTACTACAAAAAAAAAAAAAAAAAAGAATATTGCTGGGAAGCTGGGTGTGGTGGTGCACTCTTGTAACCCCAGTACTTGGGAGGCTGAGACTAGAGGATCTAGGTTCATGGCCAGTCTCAGCTACTTAGTGAGTCCCTCCGCAACTTAGTGAGATCCTGTTTCAAAATAAAGAATGAAGCCGGGCGTGGTGGCGCACGCTTGTAATCCCAGCATTCGGGAGGCTGAGACCGGAGGATCCGGGTTCGAGGCCAGCCTCAGCTACCTAGTGAGGCACTCCGCAACTTGGTGAGACTCGGTCTCAAAATAAAGAATAAAAAAATAGGGCTGGGGGTATAGCTCGGAGGTAGAATGCCCCTGGGTTCAATCCCCAGTACCGCAAAAAAAAAAAAAAAAAAAAAAAAAAAGAATGAAAAATAAAATAAAATAAAAAAATAAAGAATAAAAAGTAGGACTGGGGATGTAGCTTGGAGGTAGAATGCCCCTGGATTCCATCCCCAGTACCGGAAAAAAAAATAATAGTGATGGGGTGTAGCTCAGAAGTAGAATGCCTCTGGGTTTAATCCCCAGTGTCGATAAATTAATTAATTAGTCAAAGTGTCTTGAGACCTTACCATGTGCCAGTCATGTTGGAAACATTATCTTACTGACTTCTCACAACAGCTCTGTGAGGTAAGAACTGTTGATCTCTCCATAATGCAAATGCGGAAAACAAGGTGTAGAGAGGTGAAGTTCTTTGCTTAATGAGAAATGTTAGAGGTGTGTGTGTGTGTGTGTGTGTGTGTGTGCGTGTGGATTGAACTCAGGGAGATTCTACCTCTGAGCCATATCCCCAGCCTAATTTTATTTGTTTGTTTGTTTGCACTTTCTATCTCCAGGCTACACCCCCAGTACTGTTTCCTTCCTTCCTTCCTTCCCTCCCTCCCTCCTTCCTTCCTTCCCTCCTTCCTTCCTTCCTTCCCTCCCTCCCTCCTTCCTTCCTTCCCTCCTTCCTTCCTTCCCTTCCTCCCTCCCTCCCTCCCTCCTTCCTTCCTTCCTTCCTTCCTTCCTTCCTTCCTTCCCTCCTTCCCTCCTTCCTTCCTTCCCTCCCT
>PVLC010050571.1:0-10079 GCA_004027655.1 Graphiurus murinus | reverse complement strand
AAATAAAGAATAAAAAAAAAGCCGGGTGTGGTGGTGCACGGAGGTTCACAGGTTCTCAGGCAGCCTCAGCTACTTAGTGAGGCCCTCCGAAACTTAGTGAGACCCTGTTTCAAAATAAAGAATAAAAAACAGCCAGGTGTGGTGGCACACGATTGTAATCCCAGCATTTGGGAGGCTGAGACCGGAGGATCCGGGTTCGTGGCCAGCCTCAGCTACCTAGTGAGGCACTCCACAACTTAGTGAGACCCAGTTTTAAAATAAAGAATAAAAAATAGGGTGGGGGGTATAGCTCGAAGGTAGAACGCCCCTGAGTTCAATCCCCAGTACCGCAAAAAAAAAAAAAAAAAAAGAATAAAAAACAAGGCTGAGGGTATACCTTGGAGGTAGAATGCCCCTGAATTCAATCCCCAGTAGTGAAAAAATAAAATAAAATAAAAGAATAAAGAATAAAGCCAGGCGTGGTGGCGCACGCTTGTAATCCTAGTACTTAGGAGTCTGAGACAGGAGGATCTGGGTTCACGGACAGACTCAGCTACGTAGTGAGGCCCTGTTTCAAAATAAAGAATAAAAAATAGGGCTGGATGTGTAGCTCGGAGGCAGAATGCCCCTGGGTTCAATCCCCAGTACCAAAAATAAATAAATAAATAAAATAAAAATTAAAAATAAAGAATAAAAATAGGGCTGGGGGTGTATTTTGAAGGTTGAACATCCCTGGGTTCAATCCCCAGTACCAAAAAATAAATAAAAAATAAAAAGCACACCTTAGCAGAGAAATAGCGGGGTATTCAGCCCAGGGCTACAGACCGAACAGACCAGTTGCTGCCTTCCAGGCCCGGGGGCTGCTCACACCCCCTTTTTTCTCGGCCTGGCTTCCTCCTTGGAATGCACTCTGTCCATCCGAGACATGCCAGAAGCCTCCGATACAGGACTGCTGTGTCCAGGCCCGCCAGAGCCCGTTGCTTCCAGGAGACGCGCCCCCGAGGGCAGGAGCCCTGGGCCCAGGCGGCCTCAGCGCCACGCACACCTTAGGATTCCGACCAGCCCGGCTTCAAAGGCCGCTCCTGACCCAGGGCCGGGCCTCCCTCTGAGCCGCTAGCTCCCCACCTGGAACCTGAAGCTGTTAATTAAGAGCTGGGATCGGGGTAAAGATTCAATGAGAGAAAGGAAATGCAGCTCGCAGGTGGAGGCTTAGGCAACCTTCCTTTCCTTTCTTTTTTTTTTTTTTTGCAGTACTGGGGATTGAACTCAGGGGCATTCTACCTCTGAGCTACACCCCTAGCCCTATTTTTTATTCTTTATTTTTGAAACAGGGTCAAGTTGCAGAGGACCTCACTAAATAGCTGAGGCTGGCCTCGAGCCCCGATCCTCTGGTCTCAGCCTCCAAAGTACTGGGACGACAATCGTGCACCACCATGCCCGGCTTGTCTTCTGTTTTTTTGTACTAGGGATTGAACCCAGGGGCATTCTACCTCTGAGTTGCACCCCTGGCCCTATTTGTGTGTGTGTGTGTGTGTGTGTGTGTGTGTGTGTGTGTGTGTGTATGGTGTGTGTGTATGTTACTGGGGGGATTAAACCTAGGAGCATTCTACCTCCAAGCTACACCCCCAGCCCTATTTGCATTTTTTATTTTGAAACAGGGTCTCACTAAGTTGCAGAGGGCCTCACTAAGTAGCTGAGGCTGGCCGCGAACCTGTAATCCTCTGGTCTCAGCCTCCCAAGTACTGAGATGACAAGCGTGCACCACCATGCCGGGCTCTTAACTGTCTTCTGACTGCTTCCTTTTGTTATTCTCACATGGTACACTCAGTAAAGCAGTCACTGTCATCCCTGCCTCACAGAGAGGGAAACTGAGGCCCAGGGAGAGTGACCTAGAGGATGGACTCCCAAACCAGACTCTCTGGGTTCAAATTCTCTCTCCAGCACTTAAGAGTCTGATGCCTCAAGACCAAGTCACCAACACCCTCCGGGCCGTGTTTAGTTGTCTGTAAATTGAGGGGGGTGGTTGAAGCCAGGTGTGGTGGCACACGTCTGTAATCCCAGTACTTGGGAGGCTGAGACAGGAGGATCACAGGTTAGAGGACAGCCTCAGCAATTTAGCAAAACTCTCAGCAACTTAGTGAGACCCTGTTTCCAAATTTAAAAAAAAAAAAAAGGTGTAGAGGCTAGAGGTGTAGTTCAGAGTTAGAATGCCCAGGGTCTAAAAAATTAAACCCCAGTACCAAAAAATTTAAAAAGAGGGAGTTGGTGGTATTTGCTTAATGAGCTATGTAGGGATTATTAATTTTGAGGTATGTGATAATGTTTCTTTTTTTTTTTTTTTTTTTTGCAGTACTGGGGATTGAACTCAGGGGCATTCTACCTCCGAGCTATACCCCCAGCCCTATTTTTTATTCTTTATTTTGAAACCGAGTCTCACTAAGTTGCGGAGTGCCTCACTAGGGAGCTGAGGCTGACCTCAAACCCGGATCCTCCGGTTTCAGCCTCCCGAATGCTGGGATTACAAGCGTGCGCCACCACGCCCGGCTGTGATAATGTTTCATAGTTAAGTAAGAAAGTGTTTCAATTTTTAGGAATACATACTGAAGTATATAAAATGGAATGGCAAGATTCTGGTATTTCTTTTTTTGTTGTTGTTTTTGTTGTACTGGAGATTGATCCCAGAGGCATTCTACCTCCGAGCTACACCTACAGCCCTATTTTTTATTCTTTATTTTGAAACAGGGTCTCACTAAGTTGCGGAGTGCCTCACTAGGTAGCTGAGGCTGGCTGCGAACCAGGATCCTCCTGTCTCAGTCTCCCAAGTACTGGGATTACAAGCGTGTGCCACCACATCCAGCTACCTGGCTAATATTTTAATATTTAAAAAAGAAAAGCAAAGCCGGCATGGTGGCGCACGCTTGTAATCCCAGCATTTGGGAGGCTGAGACTGGAGGATCTGGGTTCGAGGCCAGCCTCAGCTACCTGGTGAGGCACTCCGCAACTTAGTGAGACTCAGTTTCAAAATAAAGAATAAAAAATAGGGCTGGGGGTGTAGCTCGGAGGTAGAATACCCCTGGGTTCCATCCCCAGTACTGCAAAAAAGAAAGAAAGAAAGAAAGAAAGAAAGAAAGAAAGAAAGAAAGAAAGAAAGAAAGAAAGAAAGAAAGAAAGAAAGAAAGAAAGAAAGAAAAGGAAAGAAAAGCAGCTCTGAGGAGGAGAATGCCCCTGGGCTCAATCCCCAGTACTGCCAAAAAAAAAAAAAAAAAATTAAAAAAAAAAGAGTCCGTTTCTGTGAGCAGGAGGTTTCCCGGGGTGTGTCGGGTCAGGGCAGAGGAGGTATTCAGCACATGTTACTGCTACTGTCGTCTTTGTTATTTTTCCCACCGGCCCTGGCAGCTGAGCGAGGGCGGCGCCAGGCCTGCTGACCTGGACACCTGCATGGACCCTCCCGTGGGCTCCCCACCAGCAGCCCAGTTGGCCGAGCTGTCCTGCTGGGCCCAGGTTAGCGATTCCACTTCAAACGACCCTTTCTGGGGTCAGAGAAACTAGCTTGTGCCGCCGCGAGGCCCCCTGATAACTGTGGGGAGGCCGTGGGCAGGCCAGGCGAGGACAGGGCGTCCTCCTCCAGGGACCCGCTGGCCCCATAGCTCCCTGTAGGGTTAGCCGGCGCGCTGCAGTTGAGGGACGCAGCCTCTCTTCCAGAGCCTGCCGCCAGGGAGCGCCCGAGCGCAGCGCCGCGGCGTTCAGGTGGAGGCCGGGCCTCCTCTGCGCCCAGAGGAGGGGGCTGTGGAAAGGGCCCCCCATGCAGGGAGCCGCTGCTGGAGTACACAGCAAGCTCCCCAGCCCACCCTTCCCCGCAGGCCGAGGGTTTTATTTCCTCCTGCACTTTGTGGGGGGGGGAGGGGGGAGGAGATTACTGGGATTGAACCCAGGACTGCTGTAACTCTGAGCTACAACTCCTGGCCACTTTTAATTAATTAATTAATTTATTTATTTATTTATTTATTTATTTATTTATTTATTTATTTATTTATTTATTGTGGTACTGGGGATTGAACCCAGGGGCATTCTACCTCTGAGCTACACCCCCAGCCCTATTTTTAATTCTTTATTTTGAAACAGGGTCTCACTAAGTTGCGGAGTGCCTCACTAAGTAGCTGAGGCTGGCCGGGAACCTGTGATCCTCCGGTCTCAGCCTCCCAAGGACTTGGATGACAAGCATGTGCCACCATGCCTGGCTTATTTTTTATTTTGAAACAGGGTCTTGCTAAGTTGCTAAAACTGGTCTCAAACCTGCAATCCTTCTATCTCAGCCTCCCAAGTACTGGGATTACAGGCGTGTACCACCAAGTCTGGCTCACCTGCACTATTTATAACAATATTAGTTTTTTTTAATTGCAAATGCAACTTATGCTCAATACATGAAATGGGTGCTTTCAACTGGACATGGTGGTGCACTCCTGTAAACCCAGTACTTGGGAGGCTGAGACAGGAGGATCACATTCAAAGCCAGCCTCAGCAATTTAGCAAGTCCTTGTTTCAAAATAAAAAATAAAATAGGGCTAGGAGAGCCAGGTGTGTTGATGCACACTTGTAATCCCAGTATTTGGGAGGCTAAGACAGAAGGATCACAGGTTCAAAGCCTCGTTAACTTAGTGAGGCTCTTAGCAACCTAGTGAGACCCTGTCTCCAAATAAGAAATAAAATCGGAGCCAGGAGTGGTGGTGCACACTTGTAATCCCAGTACTTAGGAGGCTGAGACTGGAGGATCTGAGTTTGTGGCCAGCCTCAGCTACTTAGTGAGGCCCTCTGCAACTTAGTGAGACCCTGTTTCTAAATAAAGACTAAAAAATAGGGCTGGGGCCGGGTGTGGTGGCGCACGCTTGTAATCCCAGCATTTGGGAGGCTGAGACCAGAGGATCCGGGTTCGCGGCCAGCCTCAGCTACCTAGTGAGGCACTCCACAACTTAGTGAGACCCGGTTTCAAAATAAAGAATAAAAAAAAAAAAAACAGGGCTGGGGGTGTAGCTCAGAGGTAAAATGCCCCTAGGGTCAATCCCCAGTCTCCCTCCCCCCCCCAAATCAGGCTGGAGGTGTAACTTGGAGGTAGAATTCCTCTGGGTTCAATCCCCAGTACCAAAAAATAAATAAAATAAAAAAGAACTGAAGCCGGGCGTGGTGGTGCATGCTTGTAATCCCAGCATTTGGGAGGCTGAGACCGGAGGATCCTGGTTCGAGGCCAGCCTCAGCTACCTAGTGAGGCACTCCGCAACTTAGTGAGACTCGGTTTCAAAATAAAGAATAAAAAATAGGGCTGGGGGTATAGCTCGGAGGTAGAATGCCCCTGAGTTCAATCCTCAGTACTGAAAAAAAAAAAAAAAAAAAAAAAAAAAAGAGGTAGAATGCCCCTAAATTCAATCCCTAGTACAAAAGAAAAAAGTGTTTTGCATTTGTTTGTTTTACTTTGCTTTATGTTTCAAGATTTCCGGCGCTTTGAGCTGGCGTCTCCTACACTCACAGGCTATGATTCGTAGGAAGGTCCCTGCCCCTGGGCCTCAGTTTCCCCTGCGTGCTTGGCTGGAGGTTCTGGTGTTCTCCCCGAGTCCCTCAAGTTCTAGCAGGCCCTTCAGAGCTCAGGGCTGGTCCCGGGAGCTGGGATGGGGACCGTCACCCCCAGCCTTGCTCGGCGGGGCCCCACTTCCTGCACCCCACCAGACTTGTTTTCACCCGAAAGGTGCCTCCCCATCCCGGGGGACCCTCCCCGGTCCTCGCTGCCTCTGCCTTCTCAGTCTCTGCTGCTCCGGCAGCAACGCCCGTACAAGCCAGGCCCGGTCTCCCGGCACCAGCCTCCGGGTTCAGCTCCCCAAGAGCCTGCGCCTGTGCGGGTGCCCGGGCCTCCTCGGGGACTTTCCGTGGGTGCAAAGGAAAGACCCAGGCAGCGTTTCCCACGCTGGGGAACGCAGGCGCGCTGCGGGTCTGTCTCATGCACGCACCAGGACTCTCCCTGTGCAGCTCTGTCTGCAGCTTGTTCTGAGCAGACTGTGAAGCAGCAGGCCAGCCATGGCCTCCTCGTGCAGGAGAGGAGGCAGGCAAGAAGCCCTGGGGCTCCCATCCCTCCCCAGCTTGGGGTCCGGGCTTTGGCGTAAAGACAGAAATCCAGGCTGTTCTCTGGGAGCCTGGGGTTCCTCCTCACTTGCTGCCTGCCCAGAGACCAAACGCCAAGCGCGCTGGCCCCGGGGTCAGGATGGGGGACGGTCCCAGCCCCACCGTGGGCCCTCACCGCTGGCATGACACTGTGGCCCAGCCTGCACGACCGAGGAAACCCCCGCCGGAGCCCGAGGGGCTGTGAATTTCAGAAGGGGAGTTTTGGCCACAGAGCCGGTTCCACAATGAATCAGGATGTGCAGAGGGCCTCACAGAGCCGTTCCCCAGCCCAGCCCTCGTCTAGTTTCTGCCGCGCACCCAGAGAGGGAGGGACTGGTGGACGGGCAGCGGGCTCAGGGGCGCTAGAAGCTTCCTGTCCCCCGAGAGGGAGAGAATGTCGGAGGGAAGGATGGATGGGTCGCTCACAGAGGGGGCTTGTGTGAGCAGGGCCAGAGGCACCAAAGCACCCACTTAGAACAGAAAGAAAAAGCATCCCCGGGCTCAAAAGGGGCCCCCAGCAGGGTGTGGTGGCGCATGCCTGTAATCCCACAGTACTAGGGAGGCTGAGACAGGAGGATCACTGGTTCGAGGTCAGCAGCAGCAAGTTAGTGAGACCCTATGTCAAAATTTATAAAAGCCCGGCGGTGATGTCAGCAGCGCCTGCCGTCTGTCAGGGAAGGCTGGCGTGCCCCTCCAGGCATTCCTGAGCGCCCTCCGCCCACCTCTCCAGCCCATGGGGTCTGGAATGCACGCTGTTCTTCACCACTCCTAGGGAAGGGGGGGGGGATATTTGGAAAATAAATAACAGTTTTGTAAAAAAAAAATTTATAAAAGAAAAAGGGCTGGGTGTGGCTTGGAGATGGAATATCCCTAGGTTCAATCCCCAGTACCCAAAACAACACAAAACAAACACAAAGGAAAATAAAAAGGCTTCCTCTCGGGCCTGCCAGGGCAGACAGGGACAGGGATGCAGGAGACTTGCTCTCAAGCCGGTCTCCCAACTCTCTCCTGCTGGGGCTTCTTCCCGGACCCCGGCTCCCAAGAGAAAGAGAAGAGAAGAGGGAGAGGACACGGGTTCTCAAATGATAAAAACCGAGCCGGGAGTGGCAGTGCATGCTTGTAATCCCAGTACTTGGAAGGCTGAGACAGGAGGATCACAGGTTCATGGACAGCCTCAGCTACTTAGTGAGGTCCTCCACAACTTAGTGAGACCCTGTTTCAAAATAAAGAATAAAAAATAGGGCTGGGGGTGTAGGTTCGAGGTAGAATGCCCCTGGGTTCAATCCCCAGTATCGCAAAAACAAAAATAAATAAATAATAGGACTGGGTATATAGCTTGGAAGAAGAATGCCCCGGTTCAATCCCCAGTATCATTATATATATATATATATATATATATATATATATATATATATATATATATATATATATATATAAACACACACACACATACCAAAGATGAAGCTTGCCTCAGGTGGTGGGGGAAACCCGCTAAGATGTCAGTAATAATAAAGCAATAAGCAAAACCCCAAAAGAGCTGGGGAGGAAAACCGCAATGGCGCAGAAGCCCACCCGCCAGGACCCCAGGTAGAGCCGATGCCTGCTCCCCTGTTCCCGCACAGACCCACCCAGAGGCCGGAGGTGCGCCCCCAAACACTTCTGTGACATTCTGTCTCCAGGAAACAGAACGCTCCGTCCCCAAATGAAGCCGAGCTCAGATGCCCCAGCTCCGAGGACAGCGGCCTAGACCCGTGCAAGCCACCCCCTTGCAGAGAGTCCTGAAAGTGTGGACCTCTCCAGCCCTGGCACCCCAAAAAGCGGGCCACATGCTAAAGTGGCCATCAGCATCCCCAAGATACCCCCCCGCCTCCGCAGAAGCCCTGGAGACTGGGCCGGTCCCCCGGTATTCAGCAAACAGGCCCCCAGAGCAGCTCGGAGGAGGCGGCATGGGCGTTGCAGGAGCCCGTGGAGGCTTCTTTCAGCTGGGGGGTTCCCGCTGCCCCCCACGGTCCCCACCGAAGGGGAGGTGGCTGCAGAGCAAAGACCAGAGCTGGAGTTGTCGACCTTACACGAGTCACTTCCTCTTGGTGAGCGGCGGTTTCCTCAGCTGTGAAAGGGGCTAAAGCCGGCCCTCTCGGGCTGGGGTAGGATGAGGTAACAGATGGTGAGCGGCAGACACTTGTAAACACTGAGGCGCTGTGCCCGCGTCCGGGGTCATCCTTGGGGCCCCGAAAATACTCACGGGGCTTCTGTTCTCGCCTGGGGCCTTGGCTCCGGTCATGAACAAGGTGGAGAGTCCTTTTGGGGCTCAGGAGAAAGTGGGGTGAGCCAGACCCCTCGGCCACAGGCCCCACTCACTCTCAGAGAGACCATGGCGGCACCCCAGGCCTCCCATTCCGTGCCCTGGACTGGCCCGGCTCCCAAGCCCCCTCCGCCTGGTCCCCAGGTTAGTTAAGGGACTCTCTCCAGCCCGGCGGGGGCAGGGGCCTGGCTCGGGACCCCCGGCCAGCTGGTCTATTGTCACCTTGCTCTGGTGGGAACTTCACCAGGCCGCTAACCCCCGGTGGTAGGGAGCCCAGGGCCCCGCAGACAGACCCAGACCGCCTAGAGTCTAGACCTCCCACTAGCCACGTGACCTTGGGCAAGGAACTTGACCTTGGATTCACTTCTCCTAATAATAGCAACCCCAACCTCATTAGGCCGCTGAGCCCTTCCCATCAATCACCAAGCAACGTGATTGATGGGAAGCCCTTTGTACCTTACCAGGCAGAGCCGAGTTGGGCAATTAATTTTCCTCTATTTAGCAAACACAGCTCCTCAAAGTGTTCCCAGATACAAACAAGAATTCATTGAAGCCGGGCGTGGTGGTGCACACTTGTAAGCCCAGTACTTGGAAGGCTGGGACAGGAAGATCGCAGGTTCGAGGCCAGCCTCAGCTACTTAGTGAGACCCTCCGCAACTTAGACCCTGTTTCAAAATAAAGAATAAAAAATAGAGCTAGGGGTGCAGCTTGGAGATAGAATGCCCCTGGGTTCAATCCCCAGTTGGGGGGAAATTTTTCATTTAACCCTGGCAAGAAGCCAGTACTTCTATCATTCCATCAACAGGTGAGAAAACCAAAGCACAGAGAGGTTGAGAAACTTGTCCAAAGTCACTGAGATACACCAAGTGGTGGAGACAAAAGTGAGGCTCCAGCCCTCTCCTGCGCTTTCTCTTTCTGGCCCCTGGCTTTAGAACAAGCTGAAGCAAACCAGGAGAGGCTGATTCAAAAACAAGCTGTGAAGCCTGGCGTGGTGGCGCACGCTTGTCATCCCAGTACTTGGGAAGCTGAGACCGGAGGATCGAAGGTTCGCAGCCAGCCTCAGCTACCTAGTGAGGCCCTCTGCAACTTAGTGAGACCCTGTTTCCAAATAAAGAATAAAAAATAGGGCTGGGGGTGTAGCTCGGAGGTAGAATGCCTCTGGGTTCAATCCCTAGTACTGCAAAAAAATAAAAATAAAAATGAATAAAAACAAGCCCTACTCTTTGCCTTTCCTGACCCCAGGAGGCTCAAGGGGGATCCTGGGTACAAGAGGCTTGGGCTTCACCCTGGGGCCTCTGCGTCCGAAAAAGGTGGCACCCTGGCTTGGAGTGCGCACCCCGTAGCCCCCCACTCACCTGCAAGCCTGCAGCTGGGGGATGTCAGCAGTGAGCTTCCCTGGGCCAAATGAGGGGCAGAGCCGCCCAGGGAGCAGACGGGGCTGCCCACATCCTCACAGGCACCAGAAGCCTGGAAAGCCCCTCTACGGCCGGCGTGGTGAGCACATGTCATCCCAGTACTTGCAAGGCTGAGACAGGAGGATGGCAGGTTTGAGGCCAGCCTCGGCAACTTAGCGAAACCCTCGGAAACTCAGTGAGACCTGTTCCAAAGAAAGAAAAAGAAAGGAGGACCCCCCTCAGTCTTCCCTCCCTAGAGG
>PVLC010050570.1:0-10072 GCA_004027655.1 Graphiurus murinus | reverse complement strand
CATTCTACCTCCGAGCTATACCCCCAGCCCTATTTTTTATTCTTTATTTTGAAACTGAAGTTGCAGAGTGCCTCACTAGGTAGCTGAGGCTGGCCGCGAACCCGGATCCTCCTGTCTCAGCCTCCCGAATGCTGGGATTACAAGCGTGCGCCACCACGCCCGGCTGCTATGATTACTTTTTGGTATCAGGTATTTGTTCAGTGTCCACAGTTTCCTCTTTGGTTTTCAGCAAGGTCCTTGTGTTGCTTTTGGTTCATAATTTATCTAAGGCTCTATATGAATTAGAGTTCCCTCCCTCCCTTTGCCCTCCTTTCCATCCTCCATTTATTTGTTGAGGAAGCTGAGCCCTTTGTCTTCTGTAATTCCTTGCTGTCTGGGTTTTGTTGGTCTGGCCCTCCACATTTGGTCACCCTGAGGTACAGCCAGAACAAGGACTGGGCTTATCTAAAGCATCTGACGCAGGATGCACAGATTGATGGGCTAGGTTCCTTGTCCTCAGGAACCCCAAGTGGAGACAAGTAAGTGCACCTGATATGCAAAGAGCCATCCAGTACTTTAAGCAAGCTCAGAGGAAGGCTTACGGTGCAGCCAGTGGAAGGAGAAACAACTTCAGGATGAGCAACTAGAAAATATCAGAGAGGGAGAGAGCAGGAGCGCAAGCCTTGGGCTCTCAGGGCAAGTTGGAGAACAGCCTTCCTGGTGCCTATGCAAAGGCACTGAGGCTCTAAGCAGCACATCCCAGTTTCTTGCTCCTTGCTCAGCTCCTGCAAGTGAGCCCACCGTCCTCTTCATTTTCCACTGAACGTTACATCATTGAAGAGGTCCAAATCCTCATCTTTGGCAAGTTTTCAATAGCTTTGATGAAAGAGGGTCTGCTGCTTTTCTTCACTTTCTTTTTCATCACCAGCTCCTTGGCACTGGTTTTGACCTTGGAGTCTTTCTTTGGCTGGCTTGCTCCTGTTTGGGTCCATGGTGTGAATTCTTCCCCTCTCTCCTGGCTGGAGTTTCCAGCGATGTTTTAGGGAACTCAGAATCCATGGACACTCCTGACTGAGGAGCAGCTGGAATGACTGACCTTTACCCTTACAGAGCCCTGGAGACCACATGGCCCGAAGCCTTGTTCTGGGTGAAAGCCCTTTCCCGGGTGCCTTGAGTACTCAGTGCTGCTCACCTGTGGCAAATGAGCAGTAATGAGGGCGTAATAAGGGCAGCTTCCTGCACACAGTCCTCCTGGCCCCTACAAGTGACGTCCAGCAAGCCCTTGGCCTCTCTGTGGCTCCACCACCTCTCTTAAAGCAATCTGGTGTTCTCCCGCTGGCACATGTGGGGGTTTTACTGGTCTCCTGTCCTTGAAATAGACATGGGCTCTCTCCAGGAATGTCTGGTAAACCATAAAGGCTTGGGAGGGTTAGTTATTAACCAGGGGTGCCCTCTCAGCTGCCCATCCATGACATTTCACCGACTGCAGTCCTTTTACTGCACCTGTTTGCTGGTGCCTGACACCAAACCTTAGCCACCTGCTCAGTCACTTGTGATCCGTAATTAGACAGCATCATCACCACTTGCATGGCAGCAAGAGTGGCTGGTCAGAGTCCAGGGAGAGGCCCAGCCTGGCTTGGAACCGGTCCAGGTTATGCACAGGGGCCAAGCAGTGGCAGATCCATTGGAACGCTCGACGGGGAAACTGAGGAAAGAGATACGGGATGCGGAATATTTTAATGGGAGAGCAAGGAGGCCAGGGTTGGAGGTGTTCATTCAGGACGCTTCAGTGTGCCGAAGCTATGGCTTTGTTTTGCTTTTGGAGTCCAGAACTATTTAGCTTGATAGAGGAGAAGCGCCTCTTCAAAGAGATGTCTGAAGAAAAATGCAAAAATTATGTGCTATCTTTTAAAAGGATAATGGGTTGCATGTACTAGGATTACTGTAACATGTCATTTACCTTATTAACTCACTTTAGAGAATGAGCCCTTGCACATACGTGAGTTTCCCAGAGAGCTATGGTTTAGTCACTTACACACATAGTCTATTCTATTTCAGCTATTACATTTAAGTGTTAGGAAAAGAAAACAAACCGTAGGGCATCTGGTTTATGTAAGGCTCTGTGCGAGGAAGAGGAAATGGTCAAAAATGTGGGCCCTGCTCCTAAAGAGCTTATTTAGGGTGGAATGTGAAATTTTCTTTGAAGTACATGGCACATCTCCTGTCTCTCTTAAAAAGAATGAACAACTTCAGCTTTACCATGCTGCCCAGGGTCAGCGTGCTGCCCGTGTGTTACTCTTCTGGCTTCAAGACTTCAGGCCTTTGCTCAGAGGGCACAAAAGTTAACCGTGGGTCCCTTCCCTCCCCAGTGGTCTCAGGCTTCTCGTGGTCTAATACACAGTTTGTACAGTATTCTAGCCCTCAGAGCATAATTGCTTTATTCTCTGCCTCTTCAGGGGCTGGTGAGTTACAACAGTGATTTTCCAAGTTTACTGTGTGCTAGAATCTTCTGGGGAGCATTTCAAAGTCCAACTTCTGGGACACACCTCAGACGATTACCACCAGGTCATCAGAATGTTTCAAAACTCCGGAGGTAATTCTTGGGTATAGCCAAGTTAGAGGATCAGTGTCTGACAGGGCCACATTTCATATAGTTGTATAGTGTTTTAGGTTTAGATCAGGCTTTCGCCTGAGAGAGTGGTGGCATCCTAAATTTATAGGAAGCTCAGCCATAAGGTTTTGGCCCTCTCCCCTACAGCTAGTAAATGACAGAACTAGACTTGAAATCATTTTCAGACTGAGTCTGCTTCTCCACAGTTCTTCTGCTAGGCTTTCACCCCAGCGGTTCTCTGGCAGGTCCCCCTCTTCTCACCCATGTTCCTTGGTTTGTGTTGTCTGTCTCTTCCCTCCTCCCCCCCTTTTTTTTGGCTGACTCTTACTACTTAGTCATCTTTCAGGGCCATCTCAGATGCTACCATGTTTATGAAGGTTGGCTTGAACCACCCCTGCTTCCCTGCTTCTCACACACAGCATTTCCTCTCCTACCTGGGAATGTGCAGGACTCTTTTGCCTTGGGTGGAACCTAGAACATTTCATGTTATAGTAGTTCTTTATGTAATAATTCAAGTAATACATAACATTATTTACCTTTTTTTGCAAATGACTTTTTTATTGTGGTACGGTGGACATGACATTATACTTACAATGTTGTGAACCATCATGACTGTCTAGCTCCAGAACATTTTCCTCACCCCAAAAGGACGCCTCGTACCCATTAAGCAGTCATTCCCCACCTCTTCCCTGCTCCTGACCCCCACTGGTCTTTTCTTCTGTCTTTATAGATTTGCCAACTGGATGTTTAAGTAGAATCATACAATATGCAGCATTTTGTATCTGGCTTCTCTCACTTGGCAAAGTATTTTCAAGGTACATTAACCATTTGTGGTGTTCAGAGTCCTTCATGTGATTTAACTCCTCACCATCTTAAGAAGTTAGTTCCCATCAGCATCCTCATTATACAGATCAGAAGATAGAGACAGAGAGGTTAAACAGCTACTAGAGTACAGGTTGTATAAAAGTGCTCTTGGCCCCTGCACTGTCTTACTAGTGTCTGCCACTCACCTTGACCTTTAGAGGCTGGTGCTATACGCTCAACCTGTGAAGTTGAATTTGAAGAGCAAAGTTGAAACTTCAAGGCAAAATTAGTCTACAGCATAAGTACAGCACATGATACAAATCTGAGAGTAGAAATCATCAGAGGAACCTTGCAGAACAGAATTACTGACTAAAGTTCTTGGCTTAATTGGACTGCGTCAGTTTTGTTGTAGGTTTCCCACAAATGTTAGGTGTCGAGCATAGAACTGGGTATTTAGTATCAGAAGCCAACTGGTCTTCCCAGGTCTCTCTGAATGTTGAGGAATGGGTACTAAGAACTCCTGAAAGTTACATAGAGGTTATCCCAAATTAAGGTGTCTTCTCAAAGTAGTTCTTACCATGTGCTGGACAGAGTTCTTTTTCCCTGTCGCCTCCTCCTCCTCCTCTTCCTCCTCCTTTTCCCCTCCTCCCCCTCCTTCCGCTCTTCCTTCTCCCTCTCCTCCTCCTTGTTGCTGTCATCCTCGTCCCCCTCGTCCTCCTCATCCTCCTCTTTTGTGATACTGGGGATTGAGCCCAGGAGAATTTCACCTGTGAGCTACACTCTAGCCCTGTTTTTATTTTGAGGCAGGGTCTCACTAAGTTGCTGAGGGTCTCAAACCTGTGATCTTCCTGTCTTAGCCTCCCAAGTACTGGGATAACAGGCATTCTCCACCACACCTGGCTCAGACATAGTTCTGAGCAGTGTGTACATTCACTCCGTTAATTCTCATACCAGCTTCACAGGTAGCTACTGCTCTGTATTCCAGATGAGGAAACAGGTGCCAAGCGTCAGCTGTGTCATCTGAGGTCCTGCCACTAAAACGGGATGGATCCAGGAAACCTGGCTTTGGCATTTATGTGCTTCACCTTTTTTTTTTTTTAACTTTTTTTTTTTTTTTTTTTCATTTTCTGTTTTGGGATATAGCATACCTTTCCTGAGGCAAAGAGAACAGATTGCTTGAATAGGAAGAGAAAAGGGGGGCAGGGGTTGGAAAATACTAGTTTTATTAAAAAGAAATACTGTCTTGTGAAGTCAGTTCTATGCTCTTTTTTTTTTTTTTTTTTAAATAATGGTGCTGGGGATTGAACTCAGGGGCATTCTACCTCTGCCACAGCCCCAATTTTTTTTTTTTTTTTTTTTTTGTGGTACTGGGGTGGAACATAGGGTCATTCTACCTCCAAGCTACAGCCTCAGCCATATTTTTAATTCTTTATTTTGAAATGGGGTCTCACTAAGTTTTGGAGGGCCTCACTAAGTAGCTGAGGCTGGTCTTGAACTGACAATCCTCCTGTGTCAGCCTTCCAAGTACTGGGATTACAATCGTGTGCCACCACGCCCAGCCCAATTTTTTATTCTTTATTTTGAAACAGGGCCTCACAAGTTGCTGAGACTGCCTGCAAACCTGTGATCCTCCTGTCTTAGCCTCCTAAGTACTGGGATTACAAGTGTGGGCCACCACGCCGAGCTCAGTTCTATTCTTTTAAGTCTGGAGGAAAAAAATGTTTTTTTGTTTTTTTGTTTTTTTTGCGGTACTGGGGATTGAACTCAGAGGCATTCTACCTCCGAGCTATACCTCCAGCCCTATTTTTTATTCTTTATTTTGAAACCGGGTCTCACTAAGTTGCGGAGTGCCTCACTTAGGTAGCTGAGGCTGGCCGCGAACCCGGATCCTCCGGTCTCAGCCTCCCAAATGCTGGGATTACAAGCGTGCGCCACCACGCCCGGCTGAAAAATTTTTTTTCAGCAAAAATATGATCATATGATATATACCTTTTTTAAAAATTGTAGTAAAACATGATCTTGATCTTCATACTATATTACCACTGGTATCTGAAGGAAAACTGAGGGAGAGCTAGTCCCTTTTATAGGAAGGGGAACTCTTATAGCTGAGAAAATAGCTGCAGCCTGGTATAGAAGGGTCCAAAATAGCCCTGGGAGAGAAGGCTCTGACCCGGCATTTATGGCTTATAATGGAACCAAGATTGGCCAACAGGTTCTAAGGTCCTGCGTGATTGTATCTGTTTCCAGTCTTCCTGATAATCTTCTTTGGTCAGCAAAATAGCTACTGTCATTCAAAGCCATAGGGATGGTCCTTAATCTAATATGACTGGTATCCTCATAAGCAGAGGAGATTAGGACGGGGACACACACACACACACACACACACACACACACACACACACACACACAGCCAGAGCACAACAGGGAGAAAGTGGCCATCTACAAGACAAAGGAGAGAGGCCCCAGAAGAAACCAGCCCTGGCCACACCTGGAGCATGGACTTCCAGCCTCCGGAATCTGGAGGGAATAAAATTCCGTAGTTGAAGTCACCTGTGGTGTTTCATTATGGTAGCCCTAGCAAACAAATGCGTGGCTAAGACCCAGAAAATTCCACTTGTTCTTTTGACTCTTTTGAGCTCTGTGCTACCTTGGTATGCTTCCCAGATAGCCGCAGTACAAGGCAGAGTGGCGCGGGCACTGCTGTGGCTGAGCAGAGGAAGCCATGTGGGTTCATCAGAAACAGCGGTGGCTTTCGGTTGGGGACAGCTTCAAGGCGGGTGATGTTGGGTTGATCTGGACCCTGAGCAGCGGAGGACTGGCCAGCCAGGTGGAAGAGCTGCGTGAACAACCTCACCGAGGAGAGAGTGTGCAGAGGACATGTCTGGAGAGCGAGGGCAGATGCGGTGGGATTCGAGGACTTGGGATCCAGGGGTTCGGTGGTTGGGTTTAGGGGTGGGATTGATGGGGAGTGGATGTGTGGCCCCATGTTTTGTGAATGGCAGGTCTGTGAGATCGAGAAGCCAGAGGGTGTTAAGGAGGGTCCATCTCCTTATGGCGTTCACTGGGTGTTTGTTTTTGTAAGGTTTGCCGCTGTAAGTTTGTGTGTGTGTGTGTGTGTGTGTGTGTGTGTGTGTGTGTGTATTCTCTTTCTTTAAGAGGACCCCTAAATGGTATATGCTTTAGACAGCCATAAAACACAATTTTCTTTCTGGTGGTTTTGGATGAGGCCAGCTTGAGGGGCCAGCAGGTCAGACACCTGGAGAGGAATTTGGTAAGAGGTTGGATGGGTTACTTGCCCCGTGGGGCCAGCATAGGAAACCAAGGCAGTAGAGAGAGCTTCACAGGAACTCTGAGCATGGGTGTGGCATTACTGTAACCAGGCAGTACAAGTGGGAAGAGGGAGGCAGCTCCTACTCTCTCATCTATTACCTCCAACCTGGGAGGAGTTGACATTTTCAAGGGAGAGGGAATAACAGAGACAGGCCCTTGTTGAGGCCTTGCTGTGTACACAGAAGGAAGCCAGATGCCAGGAGTTAGAAGACTAAGTCATAGGTTCATCTCAGCCTTCTGCAAGTCACTGCCAGTTTGGTGAGAAGATATGTCTTTTGCATTTGCAGAAAATGCTACGTTTATTTTTTATTTATTTATTTACTTATTTTTTTACATGCTTCTACCCGTTTTCTGGCTCTAGGGGGAAGATCCAGGGCAGGACACAGGGAAAAAAAATAGTGGTCCGTCTTGCATCTCTGAGGATGCTGAAAGTCAGTTCCTACCAGAGCTCTGGGGAGCTGTTGCTGCATATCTTAGCTACAGACACATGTCTGTATCATGGAACCAAGGATGACTTGAGCAGGACTTCAGCAGTTCTTGAAAATGGTTCTTTGAGCAGGGTTTGGTGGTGCGTGCTTGTATTCCCAATATTTGGGAGGTGGAGACAGGAGGATTGCAGGTTCGCAGCCAGCCTCAGCTACTTAGTGAGGCCCTCTACAACTTAGTGAGACCCTGTTTTAAAACAAAGAATAAAAAATAGGCCTAGGGGTGTAGCTTGGACGTAGAATGCCCCTGGGTTCAATCCTCAGTACTGCCAAAAAAAAAAAAAAAAGAAAAAGAAAATGGTTCATTGAAAATGGCTCTGAATCCCAGTTAGGGTTACTTTTATCTGATATGTTTATCTCAGAGGCTTATAGATTATCCACATCAGCTGGCATGAGATGTGGCTATACCAGAATGGCTCAAATTGATGTTTTTTGGTATTGGGGATTGGAGCCAGATGCATTCTATCTTTGAGGTACACCCCCAGCCCAATTTATTTCTTATTTGGAAACAGGGTCTCACTAGATTGATGAGAATCTTACTACTTGCTGAGGCTGTCCTCAAACCTGTAATCCTCCTGTGTTAGCCTCCCAAGTACTGGGATTACAAGCACATGCCTCCACGCCCGGCATTTTTTTTTTTTTTTTTTTTAAAGAGACGGGGGTCTCTCTATGTTGCCCAGGTTGGCCTGGAACTTATAGGCTCAAGGGGTCCTCCTGCCTCAGCCTCCCAGTAGCTGGGATTACAGCTGCATACCACTGCGCCTGGCTCAGACTGAATTTTGAGAGCTCATTTTTGTATTCACATGCATTATGCTGAGTGAAATTAACCTTACATGAAAGAGTAGCCTCTCCATTTATATGCAGTTCCAGAACTGGCAGAACTAATTTGTGCAGGAAACAAATCAGAATAGCTGTTGCCTCTGGGTCGGAGTGGGGGGGGGGGAGGCGAGGGGTGTGGGTTACACAGATGTTTCCATTTGTCAAACCAGAACAGCTCAGATTTATGCATTTCAATATAAATATAACTTTCCACCCTCTGGGAAAAAGAAGTGTAAAAATATTAATGGAGGGCCAGGGAGGAATGAATAGAGAAAAATTGATAGAGAATGCTGATCATTGCTGACACTGTGAGTGACAGGTGTTTACTCTTCTGTTTACTTTGCTTTTATTTGAAATTGTCAGTAATGGAAAAATTGGTTTTGTTTTGTTTTGTTTTTTTGAGAACTAAGCAGCACACGAGGTCATCTTTGTTGATTGCTCCTTCTTCCTGAAGCCTGCCTGCTGCCTGCTTCTCTGGGGGAAGAGCTGGGTCCAGGGCAAGGGGCTGGTCCCAGCCTCTCTAGCTGCAGTGTCTCTGGGTTTGCTTGCAGTCTGCTTTGTTGGTGACCATGAACTTTGGCTTCCTCCCACCTGCACCAGCCTCCACCCCAGGCTTTCCTTTGATCTGAGAACAGACCCTCCCCTTCCTTTGACTTTGACCTCCTGAGTTCCACCCACCACCTAGCCACTCTCTTCTTATCTCTGACTCCTCCCTCCATCCGTGATTCCAAATCTTTCTCTACAGTGGGTGAGCCCATAAAAAGTGAATTCACTGGATCTCATTTCCTTTCTTCTTAGAATTGTAAAGTACCACCTGTGTGCCTCTTTGTTCATGGATACAGGCTATGCTAGGAATCAGGGCACCATCCCCTTGCACCTGTGAAAGATTCATGCTGCATGAGTCCATTGATGCAAACTTGAGAAAAGGCAGGCCGAATCTCTGGTGCTGTGGGAAGGAAGGAGGGCATGGGAATTGGGGAGAGGCACACGGGCTTTGGGGGGGGGGGCTGGGGTGGAGCTGGGAAGGGTATAGGTTTTGACTTGGGTGGTGGTTGCTCTCGGGCCTGGGAAGCACCAGGCAGAGGGTCCAGGGGCATCCAGGGGTGTTTACTTTTGGTAACTCCTTGAGTTGTATACATATGACCTGCCCACTTTCTTATTAACTTTAAAAAATAAACTAGAAGTCCACACGGGGTTTTTGTGGTAGCACAGTCTAAATTCCCTGAGAGTGACAGTTGGCTTAATCGGTGTGGTGACTGCCCACCCTCAGCCCAATTCCTCACTGCACCCCTTACCTCATACCCACTTCTAGTCTCTGTACTGCCCAGTAGAAGTTCCTCAGAGTGTACAGCATGTGGGTGGTACCTGTGTAACCTCATTATAGATAGCCTTCCTTTACATTCTCAGGGTTTTAGGGGTCCATGCCTGGTTTGGTGGCAGTCCTGCAGGAATACTTTGGACATGGATTTGGAGGTCCTGGGCCTCTGCATACTAAGCCATTCAAAGTGCGTTGCCTCTGCCTGAATGGGGGAAAATTGGGGTTATGATGAACCCATAGCAGTCACTATATTTGTGCTTAGGTGTTTAGTTCTGTAAATAATTTCCTATTGTGCATTCTGTTCTAAAGTGACATTTCATAATAGTCCTAGTTAATGCTTGTACCTTGCTTGGTATTCATTTGTGCCTTTGTAAAATGCATATATGATTGGGAGGAGGTGTTTTTCTTACTTTGAGGGTAAGAAAAGACTAACTTTGTGGGAAACTTATAGCTCAGACCAACTCTTAGCAGCTCACACTAACTGCAAACCATTTTGATAAGGCCAGGTTGTCCTTACAAATTCAAACAAGGAGGGGAGGAGCTGGGGCATCACACTTTCCTTTTCTCCACCTGAATGTGTCATTCTCTGCCACTTCCTCCCACCCCCTCCCCCTTCTCCTCTTTTTTTGCTCCGTTGGTGATGGACCCAAGGCCTTGCTATGCTCTTCCATAGAGTGACATCCTCAGCCCCTTTCTGCCTTCCTGTAGGGAGCCACCTGTAGGGAG
>PVLC010050569.1:0-10037 GCA_004027655.1 Graphiurus murinus | reverse complement strand
GCCTCTCCCCCCCCAAGAGGCCAGGAAGCCTCCGGTCCCCTTCGTGTCTCCCTAAAATGAGCTCTTCTGAGCGGCCATTCAGTGACTCAGGTCATAACCGCAGCTGTGTGCAGCCGCTGCGCTGCTGCAGTGGAGAGAGAGAGGCTTTCCTCCCACCTGTTCCATAACCAAGCCACAAAAAAGGGCCACTTTGGGCCCCATTTCCTTGGGTGCCTCCAACGGTACCGCACTTTCTTTTGACTTTGTGTTTTCACTTCAACAAAAAACAGCTGAGGTGACAAGGTGAGCGGCTTCCCGGCTTCCCAAGGTGCGTACTCAAAAATCACCTTGCCTCGTGTCAGCCAGGCGACACCCCCGCTCCCCTCCATAACAGCAAATACTGTGTGACGTGGGACAAGTTACTCAACCTCACTAATGTTTAGTTTTCTAATGGGTACTATTGGACGAAAAAGACGGTCCTTTCAGAGAGTTATGGTGAGGATTAAATCAGATAATAAGTGAGATGTCAGGGAAGAGGTGGATTTCACAGCTTTCTTTTGTGTGTGTGTGTGTGTGTGTGTGTGTGTGTGTGTGGTACTGGGGATTGAACCCAGAGACATTCTACCTCCAAGTTACACCTTCAGATCGACTATTTATTTTGAAACAGGGTCTCACTAATTTACAGAGGGCCTCACTAAGTGGCTGAGGCTGGCTTTGAACCTATGATCCTCCTGTCTCAGCCTCCCAAGTACTGGGATCACAAGCCTGCACCACCACACCTGGCTCTCACTGTTTCCCTTCCCCTCCTGTAAGGAGGAGCTAGACCGGCCAGTCTGAGCTGCTGTTTTCCCGGTGGTCAGGGTCATGGAGGTGCTTGGACCCTGCACACAGGTGTGGCTCCTTCTGGGGCTCTCGTGCGTCCTTCCCCAGGGACTGCAGTGGCATGCCAACCCTGCCTGGTCTCAGAGGGAAGGAAGGGCCAGGTCCCTAACCACACTGTGAAGGTGCAGCTTGGAGCCCAGCGTGGTGGCACCTCCCAAGTACTGGGATCACAGGGGTGCGCCACCACACCCTGCCTGTTATTTATTTATTTGGTGTCACTTCTCCTATGTCTGTCTATCCTCAAGACCTCAGTGAGGGTTGGGGTGAAGTAATGGTTGTAATCTGAGGTACAATTCTGGCATTCTTGGGCCTCTTGATTTGATGTTATCTAATTGGACTCCAAACCAACCATTACTTTTTTTTGTATTGGGGATTGAACCCAGGGGCGTTCTACCTTCAAGCTATACCTTTTATTTTTATTTTTTTATTATTATTTATTATTTTTACTTATTTATTTATTTTTTGTGGTACTGGAGATTGAACTCAGGCCCATTCTACCTCTGTGCTACACCCCTAGTCCTATTTTTTATTCTTTATTTTGAAACAGCATCTCACTAAGTTGCAGAGAACCTCACTAAGTAGCTGAGGCTGGCCGCGAACCAAGTACCAGGATTACAAGGGTGCACCACCATGCCCAGCTATTTTTTAAAATTTTGAAACATGGTCTCACTAAGTTGCTGAGGCTGCCCTTGAACTCCTGTCTCAGCCTCCCAAGTACTGGGATTTCAGGTATGTACCACTGTGCTCAGCACCAACTGTAACCTTTAACATTAGTAATATTAATGATATTTTGGTTGCGTATTGCTGGTTAATAAAAAACACTCCAGCCAGGCATGGTGGCTCATGCTTGTAATCCCAGCATTTGGGAGGCTGAGACTGGAGGATCTGGGTTCACGGCCAGCCTCAGCTACCCAGTGAGGCCCTCTGCAACTTAGTGAGACTCTGTTTCAAAATAAAGAATAAAAAATAGGGCTGTAAGTATAGCTCAGAGGTAGAATGCCCCTGAGTTCAATCCCCAGTACTGCCCCAAAACAAAAAACAAAAACACTCCAAAATTGTAGCTTTAAGAAAAAATCTTTTTTAGCTGGGTGTGGTGGCACACGCTTGTAATTCCAGCATTCGGGAGGCTGAGACCAGAGAATCTGGGTTCTCGGACAGCCTCAGCTACCTAGTGAGGCACTCCGCAAATTAATGAGACTCGGTTTCAAAATAAAAATAGGGCTGAGGATATAGCTCGGTGGTAGAATGCCCCTGAGTTCAACCCCCAGTGCCGCAAAAAAAAAAAAAAAAAAAAAAAAAAAAAAAAGATTTTTTTTTTTTGTAGTACTGAAGATTGAAGGCATTCTACTTCCAACCTATACCCCCAGACCTATTTTATTTTTTTATTTTGAAATGGTCTTGCTAAATTACTGTGGGCCTTGCTAAGTTGCTGAGTCTGGCCAGGAACCTGTGATTCTCCTGTCTTATCCTCCCAAGTACTGGGATTACAGGCATAGTTTACCATGCCCAGTTTAAAAAAATTTTTTTTGTGGTACTAGGGACTGAACCCAGAGGCATTCTACCTTCAAGCAATCGACTTTATTTATTTTGAAACAGGGTCTCACTAGGTTGATGAGAGTCTCAATACTTGCTGAGGCTGTCCTTGAACCTGCCATCCTCCTGTTTCAGCCTCTCAAGTATTGGGATTACAGCCGTGTGCTGCCAAGCCCCACTCATGAGAAATATTTCTTTTTTAAATATTTTTAAGCCAAGTATGGTGGCACATGCTTGTAATTCCAGTACTGGGGAGGTTGAGACAGGAGGATCACAGGTTTGAGACCAGCCTGGGCAATTTAGTGAGAACTTTTGCAATTTAGAGAGAACCTGTTTCAAAATAAAAGACTAAAATAGGGCTGGTGGTGTAGCTCAGAGGTAGAATGCCCTTGGGTTCAACCCTCGGTACCATATACACAAAAAAATTCTCATGATCATGTGGGTTGACCAGTGGGTGTTCTCTGGTCAGTTCTTCTGGTCTCCTTTGGGTCTCTCACACAGCTACAGTCAGATGGCTTCACTCATGTGTCTGACATGGTGTCAAGGATGCCAGAAAGGCTGCTATGCTGGGATGCTGGGATGCTGGGATGCTGGGATGCTGGGATGCTGGGATGCTGGGATGGGTCAACCATTTTCTTTCACCAAATAGTCCGACTCCACAGATGGTTGCTCAGTGCTCCAAACAGCATGAAACTGGAAGCTGCCAGGCATTCTTCAGGCTGAAGCCTGGAACTGGAACAGGATTACTGTTGCCATATTCTATTTCTCAAAATAAGCCATGGACCCAGCCCTGATTGCAAAGTCGATTGGGGGACCACCAATGTAACTGACTCCCACAGAAAATATTAGGATCAGGTTTATCTTCATTTACTAGATTTAGTAAATGTATGCCAGAATTTACCTCCCTCCCAGCTCAGGTTAAGTTTTTTCTATAAGGTATAATCTCTAGCCAGGCACGCTGGTGTACACCTGTAATCCTAATACTTGGGAAGCTAAGACAGGAGGATCACAGGTTCAAGCCAGCCTCAGCAACTTAGCGAGACCCTCAGCAACTTAGCAAGACTGTGTCTCAAAATAAAAAAAAATCAGCACGGAGCCGGGCGTGGTGGCACACGCTTATAATCCCAGCATTTGGGAGGCTGAGACTGGAGAATCCGGGTTTGCGGCCAGCCTCAACTACTTAGTGAGGCCCTCCACAACTTAGTGAGACCCTGTTTCAAAATAAAGAATAAAAAATAGGGCTGGGGCTGTAGCTTAGAGGTAGAATACCCCTGGGTTCAATCCCCAGTACTGAAAAAAAAAAAAAAATCAGCAAGGCAGGGTGGCGCACACTTGTAATTCCAGTACTTGGGGGGCTGAGATAGGAGAATTGCAGGTTCAAAGTCAGCCTCAGCAACTTAGTGAGGCTTTCAGCAACCTAGTGAGACCCTGTTTCCAAATAAGAAATAAAATTGGGCTGGGGGTGTAGCTGGAGGTAGAATGCTTCTGAGTTCAGTTTCCAATACAAATAAATAAATAAATAAATAAATAAATAAATAAATAAAATGGGTTAGGGGTGTAGCTCAGGGGTAGAAACCCTTCGGTTCAATCCCTAGTACCACACACACAACAGATACAATCTCTATAAAATATTCGCTGAGAGCTTGGGGCCCTCAGCACATAGAGCTAGTCATACACCTCAATCTACCCAGTCACTATCTTTTGTATATGGTTTAATTTAGAATCATGCAAAGTAAGCCTTTGTTGACTGACCTACCAGCTTTTTTTTTTTTTTTTTTTTTGGTGGTACCTGGAATTGAACCCAGGGACATTCTACCTCCAAGCCACACCCCTAGCCCTATTTACCTATTTATTTTATTTTTGAAACAGAGTCTTGCTAAATTCCTGAGGCTGGCTTTGAACCTGCAATCCTCCTGTTTCAGCCTTCCAAGTTTTGGGATTACAGGTGTGCACCACCACACCTGGCCTACCAGATAAATTTTATTTCACAGGGTTGTGGAAAATGTTAGATAAAATTGTCTATGTCAGCTGAGTGTGGTGGCATACACTGGTAACCCCAGTACTCCGGAGGCTGAGATAGGAGAATCATATGTTTGTAGCCAGCCTCAGCTACTTAGTGAGGCCCTCTGCAACTTAGTGAGACTCTGTTTCAAAATAAAGAATAAGCCAAGCCAGGTGTGGTGGTGCACACTTGTAATCCCAGTATTTGGGAGGCTGAGACCAGAGGATCCAGGTTCGCAGCCAGCTTCAGCTACTTAGTGAGGCCCTCTGCAACTTAGCAAGACCTTGTTTCAAAATAAAGAATAAAAAATAGGGCTGGGCATGTAGCTCAGAGGTAGAGTGCCCCTGGTTCAATCCCCAGTACCGAAAAAAAAAAAAAGAATAAGCCAGGTGTGGTGGTGCACACTTGTAATTCCAGTACTTGGGAGGCTGAGACAGGAGGATCTGGGTTCATGGCCAGCCTCAGCTACTTAGTGAGGCCCTCCGCAACTTAGTGAGACCCTGTTTCAAAATAAAGAATAAAAAATAGGGCTGGGCATGTAGCTCAGAGGTAGAGTTCCCCTGGGTTCAATCCCCAGTACCGAAAAAAAAAGAATAAAAAATAAATCTGGGGGTATAGCTTGGAGGTAGAATGCCCCTGGGTTCAATTCTCAGTACCGCAAAAAAAAAAAAAGGTCTATGTTAATTGTCTAGCACTATATGCTGGAAAATGCTCAATAACCATTTTTGTTGTTGTTGTTGTTATTATTATTATTATTATTATTATTATTATTATTATTATTATTGTAGTAGTAGTAGTAGCAGTAGTAGTAGTAGTAGTAGTAGTACTGGGGATTGAACCCAGAGGCATTCTACGTCTGAGCTACACCCCCAGTCCTATAGTTATGTTTAATTTTGAAATAGGGCCTCAGGAGGTTGCTGAGGCTGGCTGTGAATCTGTGATTCTCCTGTCTCAGCCTCCCAAGTACTGGGATTACAAACGGGTGCCACCATGCCTGGCCATATTTTTTATTTTATTATTACCAGAGTCCCCAAGGTATTGCTCAGACTGTAGTAAAATGTAGTGAGATGACTCTGAGATGGCATCGTTCCTTGGGGCACCTGAGTGATTAATACCTAAGAAAGTGGGTGGAACAGTTAACCCCGAGATAGTGGGAACAGAACAGGTCATTGGCTTCCCACAGACAAGACGAAAAGAGAAGCAAGGAGTGCAGATGCAGGAAGTATCAAAACAAGAACAACAACAAGAAAAAATAGAAATAGTCTGAGGTCAGGCGGAGAGGAAAATGAATTGAGAGGAGAGATAACAGAACAAAAGGAAGAATTGTTTCTTAGCAACAGGCCCTAACAGGCAAGGGGCCAGCTGAGGAGACAGATGACCTAGAAAGGGAGGAGCAAGATGAGCAGGGTCTTCTAGCTTGTAAGAAACACAGAGCCAGGGAGTGGTGACACATGCCTGTAACCTAGTACTTGGGAGGCTGAGACAGGAGGACCACAGGTTCAAGGCCAGCCTCAGCAACTCAGTGAGGCCCTCAACAACTTAGGGAGACCTTGTTGAAAAAAGTAAAATAGGGCTGGAGGTGTAGTTCAGAAGTAGAATGCCTCTGGCTTCTACCTCCAGTAAAAAAAAAAGAAAAGAAAAGAAAAAGAAACAGAGCCATGTACCAATTCAAATGAGAGACAAGTGGGACCTACATTCCCTTTGGAGTAGTACCAACCTCGCACAACTAATTATGGACGATCCAGACAGCAGAGGGCAGAAGAAAAAGCCCCTAGAAGGTACTACATCAGTTCTATCCAGACCGTAATACCTGAACCCATTAAACCAGGTTTGGTCTAATCATGATTACAGTGTTAGTATTTAGTTAGACTATAACTCAGTATCTGTAAAACTTTTTTCTTCCATATCTGTCATTCTAATTTCTCACTTAGTTCTCTTGCCAGAAGGGGAAAAAAATAGTAATCTGTTTGATGTTTAAGGACAAATAGATTAAAGAAAAGTTACATAGATCATGGAGGTAAAACTCATTCTGTAAATGTTTAAGTACTCTATAAATGTTTAATGCTATTAGTAGTAGCAGTAGTAGTAGTATTTTGGTATGAGGTCTTGCTATGTTACCCAGGCTGGCCTCAAACTCCTGGGCTCAAGCAATCCTCCTGTCTCAGCCTCCCAAGTAGCTAGGATTACAGCAACTATGAAGAAAAAGAGATCCAAGAAAGCCCAGCGTGGTGGCGCACACTTGTAATCCCAGTACTTGGGAGGCTAAGACTGGAGGATCCGGGTTCGCGGCCAGCCTCAGCTACTTAGTGAGGTCCTCTGCAACTTAGTGAGACCCTGTTTCAAAATAAAGAATAAAAAATAGGGCTGGGGGTGTAGCTCAGAGGTAGAATGCCCCTGAGTTCAATCCCCAGTACCGCAAAAAAAAAAAAAAAAAAAAAGAAAAAAAAGAAAGAAAAAGAGATTCAAGAGTTGCTCAGAGAGGGGTGTTGGAGTCCCATCACTGACTGACAATAGCAAGCATCTCTGTTCTCCAAAGACAGTGGGATTTGTAAAAAACACAGACAGACATAGCTAATTGTTGACCTAATGAGGACTCCACCCTGGCTCTGACCCTCATTTCTGTCCTATCTCCCAACAACTTCAAGAGAGACAATGTTGCCTGCGAGGTGCAGTGGTGCACACCTGTAATCCTAGTGATTTGGGAAGCTGAGACAGGAAGATTGCCAGTTCAAAGCCAGGCTTGACCTATGAGCAAGACTCTTTCACAAAAGAAGAGAGAGAGAGAGAGAGAGAGAGAGAGAGAGAGAGAGAGAGAGAGAGAGAGAGAGAGAGAGAATATGAATATGAGATTCTGTATCATTTATCTTCAGCCAAGTTTGTATATTGAGGTTATAGGGAAAGAGCTAATAGTTCTACCTCAGAACTACACCCCCAGTCCTATTTTATTTTGAAATGGGATCTGGCCAAGTTGCTGAGGCTGGCTTCCAACCTGCGATCCTGCCTCCCAAGTACTGGGATTACAGGCATGTGCCACCATGCCTAGCCTAATAAGTATATTTAATCACCATATTAAATTAATAAGCAAATAATCTAGATATAGGTAATTTCACTTGGAACAATGAGCTATGAATAAAACAAATAATCATCTCTGCTTCATTCCTATCAGAGGAAGAATTTCTGAACAGAAGGGAGGGGTAAACTTTACAGGGAAACACTTCAGCAGTAGGCTGAGAAGGAGGGTAGCCATGGGAATTTCTTAAGTTGGTTATTTTATTTACTTATTTATTTATTTATTTATTTTATGGCACTGGGGATTGAACCCAGGGGCATTATGCCTTCAAGCTACATCCCCAGCCCTATTTTCTTTTTATTTTGAAGTGGGGTCTCGTTAGGTTGATGAAAGTCTCACTATTTGCTGAGGCTATCCTCAAACCTGCAATCCTCCTGTCTCAGCCTCTCAAGTACTGGGATTGCAATCATGTGCCTCCACGCCCAGCTTTAAGTCGCTTTTATCACAGACACAGCAGGGAGGGTCTGTAAGGTCTTTTGGGGTTAAATTAGTGTGAAGTTACAAAGCCACAGAAATGTATCAGAAAAGATGTTTGACCCTATATATAAGATTCAAGATAATTTTCATTTATTCTTTCATTCAGCAAGTGTTCATGTACAAAGTCCTGGCCATTCTTATAGAACTTCTCCTGGAAGGTGAGATAGATAATAAGAGAATAAATAAGGGCATGGTGGTTAAGGGCATGCCTGTGACCCCAGTACTTAGGAGGCTGAGACAAAGGATCACAGGTTGGCAGCCAGTCTCCGCAGCTTAGCAAGACTCTTAGCAACGTAGTGAGACCCTGTTTCAAAATAAAAAGAAAATAGGGCTGCAAATGTAGCTCAGAGGCAGAATGCCCCAGAATTCAATACCCAGTACCATGCACATGCATGTATGCACACACACACAGACACAGACACAAGGTATCTGTTGGGCATGACGACACACACCTGTAATCCTAGTACTTGGGAGGCTAAGATAATAAAATCACAGGTTCAAGGCCAGCCTCAGTAACTTAGTGAGACCCCAGTTTTTTGTTTTTGTTTTTTGTGTAATGGGGATTGATCCCAGGGGCATTCTACCTTGAACTAAACCCCCCATCATTTTTTATTTTTATTTTGAAATAGTGTCTTACTTCATTGTTTAGGCTGGCCTCAAACCTGTTATCCTCCTGTCTCAACCTCCCAAGTACTGGGATTACATGTATGCTCCACTGCATCCAACTAGGGACCCTATTTCCAAGTAAAAAATAAAATAGGCCCGGGTGTAGTGGCCCATGCCTGTAATACCTGCACTTGGGAGGCTGAGACAGGAGAATTGCAGGTTCGAGGACAGCCTCAGCAAGTAGTGAGACTCATCGACCTAGTGAGACCCTGTTTCCAAATAAGAAATAAAATCAGGCTAGGGGTATAGCTTGAAGGTAGAATGCCTCTGGGTTCAATCCCTACTGCCACAAAAAATGAATAAATAAAATAGGGTTGGTGTAGCTCAGAGGTAGGATGCCTCTAGGTTCAACTTCCAGTAGCAAAGGAAAAAAATTAAAAAGCACAGGACAACACATCCATAAATTGAACTTCTTCCAAAGATAAAAGAATAGTCAAATAAAGCATGGAGCATATAAAACAACAACAAAAACTAAACTATTATGTTTCTCACTAATGCTTTTTGCATACTAGCTATTAGGTGTATGTAAAAGCAAAACAACAACAAGGATTGTGACCAAAAGAGTTTAAGACATGCTGCATGTTACAGGTTCCTCCAGGAGATTTTTAAAGCATGTTAGCACATTAAAAGCTCTGAAAAGTCATTCAGTAAAGAAATCTGTTCAACTCAGTAAGACTTAGTTGGATCAGTCAGTATCAAGAAAAGAAAATAGCACCTATGCCAGGGAGTTTGATACAGGACTCTGTGTGAGAAATTAATTTAAAAATATTGGAGTTGAGCATGGTGGTGCATGCCTGCAATCCCAGTACTTAGGAGGCTGAGACAGGAGGATTGCAGGTTTGAGACCAGCCACAGTAACTTAGTAAGACTTTCAGCAACCTAATGAGACCCTGTTTTAAAAAAACGTAAAATAAAATAAAGCCAGGTGTGGTGGCACATGCTTGTAATCCCAGTACTTGGGAGGCTGAGACAGGAGGATCACAGGTTTGAGGACAGCTTTGGTGATTTAGTGAGACTCTGTTTAAAAATAAAAAATAAAAAGAGTTGGAGGTGTGGCTTAGAGGTAGAATGTCCCTGAGTTCAATTTCTAGTACCAAAACAAAAACAAAAAGCAAAAAATAAAAATGGTCTGGGGGTAGCTCAGAGGTAGAACGTTCAATCTCCAGTATCATCTTAAAAAAATAAAAGCTGGGCTTGATGGCACATGCCTGTAATCTTAGTACTTGGGAGGCTGAGACAGGAGGATCACAGGTTTGAAGCCAGCCTCAGTAATTTAGTGAGGCTGTCAACAACTTAGGGAGACCCTGTTTCCAAATAAAAAGTAAAATAGGTCTGGTGGTGTAGCCCAGAGGTAGAAGGCCTCTGGGTTCCATCCCCAGTCACACATACACATACCCACACTAATAACAATAACAATAATAATAATAA